>PVKE010004954.1:48909-61686 GCA_004027555.1 Craseonycteris thonglongyai | reverse complement strand
GGCAATCACCAAGCTATTGAGTGTGTCCATAGGTCTCTGTGTCTTTGTAACTTTCAGTTTTATATTCCACCTATAAGTGAGGTCATATGTTTCCGGATTCTTTCATTCTGACTTATTTCGCTTAATAAGATGGTCTCTAGGTCCATCCATGTTGCCAGAAATGACTGTATGTCATCATTTCTTATCGCTGAGTAGTATTCCATTGTGTAAATGTACCACATCTTCTTTATCCAGTCATCTATCGAAGGGCATTTTGGTTGTTTCCATGTTCTGGCCACTGTGAACAGTGCTGCGATGAACATGCAGGTACAAACATCTTTAAAGATTAAGGTTTTCGGGTTTTTTGGGTAGATGCCCAGTAGAGGGATGGCTGGGTCATATGGTAATTCCATTCGTAATTTTTTGAGGAATCTCCATACAGCCTTCCTTATCTTATGTCCTAGGATTGAGAGATAATGGATACAGAGCACTTACGACACTTCCTGGTAAGCATGCCATATATGTGGCTATTTTTTTCACCATCAAAGAGGGAGCTCTCCATTGAGATGCCAGAAGGATGAAAACATGTTACACTCATGTTTTTCATAAAGCTCAACTGAGAGCATAACTGTCTTCTTTCTTTTTTTACCAATCTTCATCTCTGACTAAATAATGAGCTCCTGTCAGGACAGGGCTAGGTCTTGTCTTTCTGTGGCTCTAGCTCAGTGTATTTGCCATAAGACTAGGCACTAAGCCTGTGTTTGAATGGCTTATTACTATCCAGCAATCAATAATGACCCTTCATATCAAGAAGTACAAATTGTGTTAATGGCAAATCAGGGAGGTTAGTGACTAGTTTCTTTTCCCTTCTTTCCCTATGGGCTTCCCTCTGGGTTTTGGCTCTAGGGGATTTATGCACTTGTCCTAGACAGGTGTATGCCCTAGAAGATCCTTGCTTGCTTTCCTTCCCTGGGGAACTGACTGGTCCTGGGAAGGACTCATCAGTGTTGTGTGTCTCTCCCTTAAATTATTAGTCCTAGAGCAAGCTATAATCAGCCAGTCAGATTACTTCATCTCCTCTGAAGTAGAAGCCTAAATAAACCCTGCTCAATTCTTTGAAGCAAACAGAGTAGCCAAGGGCCCTTAGGACACTGACAACCTCCTTAAAACTAGGGTCAGGTGAGTTTCCTAAAACCTCTTCCATTTAGTCCATTTTAATTACCCCTCTATCCCACCATCCTAAGATAAAAATATCTTGCACACAATAATCACTAACTAATTTTGCTTTTTAATGGATCACCAAATGAATGGATCAGCCAATCAATGAGTAAATCAATGAATAAATAAGCAATGGGTATATTCAGTATCTTCTTTATTGTAAGGCCTGGAGGGTGAGGCCTGGATCTACTAGATTCCTCTCATTTCTTTTCCATGATGACTGTTCTGCTTTGTTTATCTCCGTTCTTCAGGAACTAATGAAAACCTAGAGAAGTTGGGATAGATAAAGTGGATGCCATAGTACTACCCTACAAAAGATCAGGTCTCTAGAGGGAACCAATGGATGGCCAGTATGTTATTCTTGAATAGCTGTTTCCTCTGTATGCAAAGATAACATTCTTCTAAGTCCTAAGAAAAAATTTTTATCTCTGACTGATGCCTCAAATAAGCTTTGACAATGCTCCCCCTGCAACTATTTTAAAACACTTATTCTAACAGGAGTGGCTTCGATGGAGCAGGCTATGAGTGCTTGTGTTATGGATGATTTGCACCTCAGATGTCACCAACCGTGAGGTTTGGCTGAAGCATGCTTATTGCTGACTTGGTATGATAGCTGTTGTGGATAAACAAATCAAATTCAAATTCGTAGGTCAATTACTCTCAAGCATGCCCTGCTAATTTTCCTGTTTGAAAAAGTATTGGTAAATGTTTTCAAATGAATAATAAGCTTTCAGGCCGCTCAGCTGCTTTGTCTAACAAGTGGGCCTTGTGTTTTTGAACACTTGGGATAATGGTGGTAAGGTCTCTAAGCTCCAGGAGTTTAGGAGGTACCACAGGCATACTTCACTCCAGTGTAGCACATCCCTTAGCAACCAAAAAATGCATCACATTCCATCTCATTCTGAGCAAAACAGGGCTTCCTTAAAACAAAGAACTGTAAAAATCAATTCAAATCAAGGCCACTTTTCTATTAAGAAAATTAACGTTCAAGGAAGTGCCTTGTGATTTCTCAAGCAATTGGTTGAGGTTAGGAATTCAAGAACTTTGCATTTAATGAGTCAGTAAAATCTCTTTTCTCTCTAAAAATATGGAAAACCAATGTGGGGTGGCCAATATTTTTATTTTCCAATTACAGGTCATGAAACCAAATGACACAAAATAAAAATTATTTTCTATAATGACGCTGGTTTGATAAAATAAATAATAGCTTAACAAATACCAAAAAGGTAGAAAAGATAGACTGTCGGGGGGGGTGGGGAAATGCAACACTTTAAATTGAATTAATTTAGTTTTTTAAAAAGTTTTATGTTTTTCTCATTTTTCTAATTGATAGATGCAAACACTACCTCAGCACAGGCCTTTAGCCTCAGAAAAACACTGACCAAACTTTTAGCTCTATAGGTAAAATATTTAAGTAAACTAAGCAGGGATAGTTGTAGGAATTATTGTGAAATGTGTCTTGAAGATCCATCCACGTCTTCTGTCACTGACCTTGTCTGCTCTGTCCTGCTCTCTGGTTACTTCTTACTCCTCCTATGCAGGCCCAGCAATACCTGTTCCATTAACAGAATGCCCTTGATTGACTGTTCCATACAGGGTTTTTTTTACCCTTCCTCCCCATGCTTCTGGTTTCTCACCTGTAAAGAGAATGAGCCCAACTACCCTTCATAGTCCATTCAGTTCTAAAGCATCACGATTTCAAAGACCTCACCATATTGCCCCCAGAAACCTCTTCCTGCTTGTGCCAGGATTCTGTCATTGATATTTCTTCAGCACACCTCCTGTTCTTCTGATTGCAGAACCTCTTCCCCCCCCCCCCACCCCTTGGAAACTCAATGTGCGTGGCTGGGGTAGGGCTGAAGTTCACGGCCCATCTCTCCACCCCAGATCTGGCACATGAGCCAAGCTGGGACAGCTGGAGGGAAATCTTTGTGCCATGGCCAGTGGGAAAGTTGGTGTTACTGGATGGAGTGGGTTGAATAGTGTTCCCTTAAAATCCATGTCCACCTGGAACCACAGACTATGGCCTTGTCTATAGCAAGTTCTTTGCAGTTGTAATTGAATTAATGATCTCAGGAAAGACCATCCTAGATTTAGGGTGGGCCCTAAATTCAATGAGTGGTGTCCTTATAAGAGAAAAAAGAGGGAGATTTTAGATAAAGAGACACAGGGGAGAAACACAGAGAAGGTGGTATGAAGGTGGAGGCAGAGATTGGTCGGATGTATCTAAAAGCAACAAATACCAAAGACTTTTAGCAAATACCAGAAACTAGGAGAGAGGCATGGAATAAATTTTTCCTTAGAACCTCTAGAAGGAATCAATTCTGCTGACACCTTGATTTTACACTTCAGACCCCCTAAGTGTGAGAGAATAAACTTCCGTTGTAAGTTACCCAGTTTGTGGTAATTTGTTACACAGCCCTGTGGAACCAGTACACTGGGTTTGCTGAGTGCCACCTTGCCTGCTAGAGTATCTGTCCTAAGAAATGGAAGAGTAAGAGTGAGCTTTGATCATAACATCGAATGCCTGGATCCAGCTAGGCTTGAAGTCAACTGTACCTGTGGACTTCCTAGTATGTGAGCTAACAAACGCTCTCTTTTTGTTTAACCTCATTTGAGTTGAGTTTCTATCATAGATAGCAGAGACTTCTAATGAAAACATGGCTTAGCACTGAAGAAATCTTATGCATCTTTTAAGGCCCAGCCTTGGTGGTATTTTTTCCAGAAAGCTTTCCCTGAGGCTCTCCCCAGCCTCAAAGGCTCGTTTCTTTCTGTGGGTTCCAATAGCTCTGTTCTTCCACACATGATACTATTAAATTTCACTTACTAGATCTTTAAGCCTTTTGATAGCAGTATCTTTGTTCTTATCATCTTTTCTTTACTATGCAAGTTCTATGCCATTTACGTAGGTGCTTGGGGGCATATTTGATAAACAGATAAATGAAAAAAATGAAGCAATAAAGAGTGGGGGTTTCAGTGTTGATGGCTGAGAGTAGAAAAAATAGTTTGGCATCAGGGGCTTTCTTGGTGTTTCTAATCATATCAAACACATAAATCCCCAGTCCATTTACTCATAAATTACCCTACTAAGGAAGCCCACCAAAGACCAGGACTGCTGTGAGCAAGCATGGGATTGGGTTCTTTGCCAGCATAATAACAGCTAGGCTTTTGTAAAGGGCAGTTGTGACTACAAACCTGAAGTATCTATCATATCACCCTCCTGATTGAAACCTTTCCATGATGTCCCACTGTTCTTAGGAAAAAATCCAAACTCTTATTCATGGCCTTTGAAACCTGGCTCCTCCTAATATCTCTAATCTTATCTCCCAAAATTCTATCACATTGAATCTATGTTCTGGCTTCTTACAGTTCCCTGGTCATGTCAAAAACTTCATCTGCTCTTTCTTCTCTTGCTCTATTTCCCTCTTCTTCTGTCTCTCTCTTCCAGGCCTTTGTTATTTTTCTGGAACTTTCTTCCTCCATTTCTTTTCACTTCACTTACTTCTGTGCATGTGTTCAACCTTTGCTTGGACATTATTTCCTCCAGGGACCTTCCTTCATCCACTGGACCATGCAATATGTCCCAAGAGCTCTCTGTACTTCTCTAGCCAAGCTTTTACTACATTGTGTCATAATCACCTATTTGCTTGACAATCACCCTCATTACATTGTTTGAAATATCATATCTATTTTGATCAACATTTCATTCCCAGCACACAGTAGAGCTGCTCAGTACGTAGCTGTCAAATGGTCAAATGATTACATAAATAAATAAATAAAGGAGAATTTAATGATAATTCTCAAAGTCTAACTTGGTTTTAGCCATTTCTTCCTTTATTAATTTCTTCCCTCTAAAGGAGTGACCAGGCCTTCCTACCTGGGCCAGAGGGAAAGAGAGGGAATTAAAGCCTGCAACATCTTTAGAGAGATAAAGATATGTTCTTTCTAACACGGAGTTTGTTTTCCTTCAACCATAATGGGAGTTACCAAAATGCAGTTAGTATTTTAAATGCCTGACAAAAATCATACAAATGCCCATGACAAGATGGCACAGGCTAATGAAGCTAGCCTGGTGGGGGTAGGGGTGGGTGATCAGGGGTTGAAGTTTGTGCATGGTAGACAATACTGTGTTCAGTTTCTGTTTTTCCTACTAATGGAACTGTTAGGAGTTGCACTTCTACTTGAGGGCAGACATGGCCATGGGAACATAAGAGCTTGAGTCTCTTTCTGATGAAAGCATTTAATTATTGCTATCAGGCTTTCCAGTCTGGTCTTCCCTGTCTCAGCAAATGTAGAAGCCTGAGCCACCATGGAGGTAACATTTGAACCTCACAGACTTGGTATGAGCAAAAAATAAATGTGTTGGGTCAAGCCACTGAGATAATTTTGAGCTTGTTTGTTATAATAGAAACTGAGTCTATTTTGATGGAAGTACTGTGTTATCATTTTTTAATCACTAAGACCTAGTGTGATGTTTGGCACAAAAGAGATATGCAATAAGTGTTTGTTGAATGAATAAACAAAAGAGTGAGTGAATATTTAGAAAACAACAAGGAAGCCTTCTTACCGTAAACCCTCACAAATCAGAAAACAGACTTTGAAGATAAAAAAGAAAATTACATGTGAAAGAGATGTCTCCAGGCATTGCATCACAGAGCCTCTTATTCCCAACAGTAGAATAAGTAACTTTGCCAATAGAACTCAGTGAAAAACAAATGTATGAGATGCATTTCTCATAAATCTAAGCTCTTTGATTATCTCAGTCATGAATGACTTCCTCCAAAATACCAGGGATATGGGATTCATTGCTATTGGTCTTGGCCACTCAGTGGGATTTAAGACTGGACAATAAATCCAGAAAGTAGTTTGCATTTCACTTGATCAAACAAAAGACTTCGGTAAGTAGTATTACAAGGAAGGACCCCCCCCCGCCAAAGCCCTGAATTATTTCCTTGAGGACAGATCCTTGTAGTATAGACTTTCCCAGGTAGGTGAGCATTCTAGGAACCCATGTGCACCAGTGATGTTGTTGTAAGAGGCTGCATTTGGCTTCAGTGAATTTTTTGGAGACTTTCAACATATTTCCCCATTTCATGATGGGTAATTTATATGAACACTGTATGGTATGACACTGTACCTGGCCATACTACACTGAGTGTTTAGCAGTTTTTGACCAAAAATGGCATGACCCCACCTGATCTCTCCCTGAATGACTTTTTGTTTTATTTTGTTTTCAGGGATGAAATAAGTCCTCAAAGGGAAACGTTTTGCCAATGTGGAAGAGATGAAACAAACAAACAAATGAACAAACAAACAAAAAATGGCTGGCGGACTAAAAGGAATAAAAATCCATGAGTTTAAAAGCTACTTTGAGCAGTGGGAAGAGTGTCTTGCATCAAACAGAGAGTACTTTGAAGGTGACTAAAGTTTAAACATGTAAGAATAAATACACCATTTTTAATAAATAACTTTTGGGTTCTTTTGGGTCCTTCTATGTAAATTAGATGTGGACCAATTTTCAGAATCTCTTTTGGTAGGACTTTGTCACTACATGACTAGAGGCACCTGGTTGGAAGCCATAGCATGGCCTATGCCATTGTATGTCTTTGCCCCTGAGTTTGCAGAAGCCTGCAGTTTGACATCAATACTAAAAGCAGGGGCTCTCTTCTCTAGTACATTGATTTTAAATTAAATTAACTCTGATCTTTAGGTCATCTCCTAGATTATAAAAGCTCAATGCCTCATTAATGATGATAACAGTAGGAGTAAATATATTGGAGCAGGTTGAGCAATTTAAGGGCTTTGAAATGCAACTAGTGCAAAGCAAGGGTATTCCAAGCTATCCAATTAAGAGTTGATTCCAGACATGCTGATAGGAAGAAACAACTTGAGCAGAGTAAGTCTTAGAAAATAGTTGTGGTCTTTTTTTTTTCTGCCCTTTTCTCTTTGGGTCCTTCTACTGCACTTGCCTGAATCTCGTTTTCCACATAAGTCATGGATGGTTGCAATATTCTTCCACAACCTTCTTTATGTTCATAAGGGTGTATTCATTATCTTATTGCTGTATAACAAATTATCCCAAAACTTAGCAGCTTGAATCAACAATATCTAATCTCTTATAGTTTCTATAGTCAGAAATTTTGGTACAACTTAGTTGGGCCTTCTGCTGCAGGGTCTCTCACAAACTGCGATAAAGCTTCCAAATGGGGCTTCAGTCAACCCAAAGCGTAAAAGGGGTGGATCCATTTAAGGAATTACCTGCTTCCAAACTCAGGCATGTGGTTGTTGGCAGGATTTAATTCTTCAAGTACATGGAATTCAGGAGCTTCAGTTCCTTGAAAAGTTATTGGCCAGAAGCTGCCCTAAGTTCCTTGCCACGTGGGCCTATTCATAGAGCAACTCAAAATATGACAACTTGCCCCATCAAAACAAGGCCAGAGAAAGGGGCAGAAAGAGATTCAGAGACAGCAAGATGGAAGTCACAGATTTTTATAACCCAACTTTGGAAGTGCCATTCCAACACTTTTGCTGTCTTATTCATTAGAAGTGAGTCATTAGCCAACACTCTCAGGGAGGGGATGCCATCGAGCATGAATACCAGTAGGTGGGGATCATTGAGAGGCATATTAGAAGTCTGCCTTGCATGAAGAGCAAATGCCTGGTAACAGACATTGCTTCTCAGACTTTTTTTCCCTTCACTTTACCCTATTAGAAGAGGAGAATGAATGGCTATTTGTGGCTGAAGCAGTCTCCTGTACATGAAAAAGCTCTATGTTATGTTTTAACTTAAAAAATATTTTTAAATTGCAGGTTACTTCACCCATCCTATAAAGAGTTAATACATATACAAAACTTATTACATGCCAGGCACTCTTCTGAGTGCTTGGTGTGTGTGTGTGTGTGTGTGTGTGTATGTATATGTGTGTGTGTGTGTGTGTGTATATATATATATATATATATATATATAATGTGTGTGTATATACACATACAAATACACACACATATATTTAATACTCACAAAAAGAAAATCCTGCAAATATACTGCCATATCTTCATTTTAAATATTAGAAATTCACATATGTGGGATATAAAACTGAAAGCAACAAAGGAACACAACCTCATAGACATAGTCAATAGTTTAGTGGTTACCTGAGGGTAAGGTGTGGAGGGGGGATGAGGGAGGAGGAGCTAAATATATGATGATGGAAAGAAACCTGACTCTGGGCTGTGAACACATATTGTAACACATGGATGATGTACTATTGAATTGTACACCTGGAACCTATGTAACTTTTACTAACCAATGTCACCACAATAAATTTAACAATTTAAAAATTCAATATTAGGAGTTGAAATACAAAACAGGTAAATCACTTGCCCAAGGTCACTCAGCCAGTTAATGAAAAAAACATAATGCAACCAAAGCCATCAGCCACCAGAATTCAGGCTGTTGTGCATTAGTTTTCTTAATTTTGAAGGTATTTTGGATTACGACTGTTATGGGCTAACTTGTGTCCCTTTGAAATTCGTACGTTGATGTTCTAACTCCCAATACCTCAGAATATGACTTTGAGAAAAGGGCCTTTCACAAGGTAATTAAGGTTAAACAAGCTCATTGGGATGGGCCTAATCCAATATGACAAGTGTCCTTATAAGAAGAGGAGATTAGGACCCAGACAAAATGAAAGAGTAGAACATGTGAAAACACTTGAAGAAGATGGTCATCTACAAGACAAGAAGGAAGATTCAGAAGAAAGCAACACCGCTCATACCTTTATCTCGGACTTCTATCTTCTGGAACTCTGAGGAAAAAATGTTATTTAAGCCAAGCAGTCTGTAGTATTAGTTGTGGCAGGCCTGGTATACTATATACCTATTATCAGAAAGATCAGCGTACCTGTTTTTCCATACTAAAGATCTTGCTTTGATTGCCTAATCCCAAGTGCTTTCCAACACACCTGAGCGAATGAAACTGCTATCTGCTTGGGGATACCAGAAACCACAGCTAATATATGGCACACCATCCTGAGACAGAGGGCTTTGGCCTGTAACTACTGGATGATAATAATTCTCCAGACATCCATTGCAATATTTATCATGAGTGGAGGAGGCTAAAGAGGTATGTGCTCAGAAGTCCTCATCTCAGGATTTACTTTGGGGAACATCAAACTAGGACAAGTGGGCATAACATATTTTTATTTCAAAACCATAGTCATTCAGGCACCCACCAGAAAAGTTTTAAAGATTTTTTGATAGTTGAATAAAACATTAGTGCTCAGTATTCTAGACACAGTAAATTATAGAAAGGCAGTATTTGGGAGTTTCATTATTTCTTCCCAAATTCTATTTGGGACGATGTTGCCCCAGTTCATGCTATGATGGGTGGTAAAAATAGGTACCATTCGTTATTAAACAATATTTCTCTGGCTCTTCAGCCATTCATATTTTCAGGAACACCAACTCCCATCCAGATACCTGTTGATATAAATACGCTGGGGATCATGTATGTCCAATGCTTGCCCCAGACACCACATTCTTTCCACATTCTCTCTCTCTTATCTGCTGTTGATTTTCTTTATGCAACTTCTCGCTCGGGTTACTGATAGCTGCAAAACTATTTCTTCTCTTGTCTTGTCACCCAACTGTGTCTGCTGAAGGTAATGTCATTGTCTTTCTTGTCTCTGGTCTAGATTTGGTTGATCTGCTCAGGTAATCGTGTCTGTTGAGTACTTTGTCAGTAGCTCCAAATTTGACACATAATACTAAGCTTTTCCCCTGAGATGAACACAGTTCTCATTCCCATTAACCCCAAAGGACAATTGCCAATATCTCATGCCTGCCAGTTTCTGACAGATTTATGAGAAGCAAGCAAATGAGAGGCACTGAATTATAAAAAAATTCACAAACGTTCATTGTGAATATGCCTGTATTTTTTTACACTATTTGTAGAAAATGCCATGTCTCTCCTTGAAAAGTCTCAATGTGTCTCATTTTAGTATTTATTTAAATATTTTTTTATATCAAATTAATCTCCAGAGTCCTGCATCTTTTCTCCTCCCAGAATTTTTCTCTGCTCCCTTAAATGTAGGGAGGGCTAAGGAAAGATGATAAAAATCTACAGTCCTTGATCCTACATTTTAAAATGCAAGATGTTAAAATCAAATAAAGTAGGTCAGGCCTTCTCTGTATTTAGCAGAGACTAGAGCTTTTCCATATCAGAAAATATTAAATTTGATAGGCAATCAAAAGTGCTACATTTTTCTTTAGTGTTTGAAAATGTTGTTAAGAAGCTAACATTCTATTTTTATCTCTGCCAGAAAAGTGGAACAAATCCAACTATATAATTTTATTGCTTATGATTTTATAGATAGCTATTTATACTTTTAAGGAGAGGTATTTTCCTTTGCATTTATTTGGACAATGAGTAATAGTTAAACACATACAACTAATTAATTATGAGTGAAGTCTATTTAAATGCATTCTGTGGTTAAGCATCTATAACCCTCAGGGGTCTGAAGTAACACTTAAAGTCGGAAGGTCTGATAGAAAAAAACCAGACAAATTGCAAAGAGGAATAATACTTGAATTCAAGGCTAGAGGTACCTGGGGAAAACTTTGTCTGGTTTATTTTGAGATTGGAGAAAGTTATGAATATACTCCATTATTCTGGAACATAATAGCACTCAGTTGGACAAACGTAATAAAATGTGTAAGTAAAATAAATGGTACTGCTAGTCTTCCTAATAATAGCAACTCCAACATCTAGGATGCATACTATGCTCTTTTAATGAAAAAGCAGAATGTAAAAACCTCTACCGCCAACTAACACTATTAAATAATGAATTATTTTATAAATATTCACCTTACTCATATCAACAAATAATTTTAACTACGTGCAAGATAAAGCGAAGAGATTGCTATTAATCAATGGAGAAAATCATTGGGTTGAAGGACTTTCTCATGGGAGGAACTGTGACCTGAAGCCTCGGGTCTCTCATCTCCTTTCAAATACTGCCGCTGCTAGTGAAACGTGCAGAAGAGAGTCAGACTACTTGGAATTGGAATCATTGCTCGGGGAGGATGTCGTGAACTTCATATCTGATCTTGGAGCTACCTAATGTGTGATCTCTGGGAGTCCACGCTGCTCCTCAGGAGAAGCAGCTTCTTATCTCTGTTATGTGCAGCCAACAGCCCGATCCGGTCCTTCAGTGTGGAGTGCATTGGGTTTGGAGCAGCGGGGGCTCTGGCTGCTAGCTACGCCCTGGATGCCTTCGATGGCCCGCATACCCCTGACTTGTTTTGAATCCTGATATAGCATCCATTTAATCTGTGACTTAAACCCACAGCTCTGAGTGTTGCCAGTGGACTCATCCGCCATCCCCCAGTCACATGACTCTTCCAAGGTCTTAATTTATACTGTAGATGTGTCTCTGAACTGCCCTGGCTCTGTTCTTATGCTTATGTCCATCTGAGTTCTTCCCTAGCACAAGAAGATCGTCTCACTCTAACCAGCCACTTGCAGCTTGCCCTCAGCGTTCCCCTAATCTTCATCAGAGGGTTCATATCTCTATGTGCCCCATGCCACGCTGTTACCATAGGCCAAGCAGCTGTACCGGAAATGCAGGCTGACCTTCTATGGGCTGGAAGAATTCTTCCTGATGCTTTTATTGTCCTTATCTCTTCAACTGGACAAAATGAAAACTATATGGAGGTTATTAAAGAGGAGGAAACAGAAGAAAAAGAAGGAAAGATGGGGGAGGAGGAAGAACCGGAGGAAAAGGAGGACAGGAAAGAGTGGGAAAAGAATAGGAAGATGAAGATGAACCTAGTGACATGCAGAAGAGATTGCTGTGATGGTCACTAACATATGCCATGCTTAAATACCCTGACCTCTTTTTTTTTTTAATCTTTTTTTAAAGATTTATTTTATTGTTTTTGACAGAGACAGAGACAGAGAGAGACAGAGAGAAGGGGGAGGGCCCAGAGCAGTCTCCATAGTTGACAGCATTAGTTTTTGGCATGGTTTTGTTCCACACAGGTGGGTGGGGGCCACACAGGGCGGGAACTGGACTGGGGGCCTCCCACATGGGATGCGTGCCCCTTCGAGCCAGGGACCAAACCAGGGGACAAAAATAGAACTGTTTACCTCCCGCATGGGAAGCACACCCCAGTTCAGCATATGGGCCTGCAGACCAGGGCTGGGATTCAATCCTCAGTCCCAGGGCTGCAAAGCGAGCACTTAACCCATTGAGCCTTGCTGGCTTCCCCAAATATCCTGACCTCTTGTTAAAAAAAATAAACAAACAAAATATTTATGGAGTATAAGCCATAGAGTAAGCAATGGGAAAGTCTCATCACCTCAGACCCCACCCCACTCTGAACCACAAGTGACGATTCCCCCAGGAAGAAAGAGCTTTAAAATATTCTCTCCACTAAATAAACAGAGTAACATCATAAAAAAAAAACACACACACACAAAAAAAACCCACAAAAAAACCCAAATATAGCCAAGTACATTGAACTGTGTGTGTGTGTGTGTGAGAGAGAGAGAGAGAGAGAGAGAGAGAGAGAGAGAGAGAG
>PVKE010004954.1:0-48809 GCA_004027555.1 Craseonycteris thonglongyai | reverse complement strand
ATCACAATAAATAATACATTTTAAAACCTGCCAAATATCACAAGCATTACAAAGAATGACACTTTTTATTAGTTGCTTAACATATCTCTGGAGTACTTGCTTTGGCTGCATATTTTCTGGTTGCTTCTTCATATGGTAGTACTTTTGAAATATAATCCCTTCCATATAAAATAGAAAATAATCAGTCTCCTAGCACTATTGATATTTATTTTTATTACCAATAACTTAGAAATATTTATTTTACCTTCAATATCTATTATTGGTAACATCTCACAAATTTGCAAAACTCTGTCAAGTTTCAATTAAATAAACTTTTATAGATGTACTCCTATTTGATAGAACTTTGGGCCCTAAAAACACAGGAATTCTGACAAATCTGTTTCTTACTACCTCCTTCAGAAAAGTAAATGCACAGTCCATTTGTACCTACATACACCATGTTATGAGTGTGTTCCAGACAGGAAAGAAATTTGGTTCTGACCAAACGTCAGTGCGAAGTGAATCCTCCATTTTCAATTTTACATGTCTGTTGATTGGGAGACTTTTTCCCACAGCCCAGCTTCTTGCTTCACGTTTTTCATATCATGTTTCTCCTCCAGGACCTACACGCTTCCTGTGCCAGCTGCCACGGGACTTGCTGCCACTGTGACATGACCTCTGGCCCCATGCTTTGGTGTCATGAAGCTCAGTGAGTTAGAATGAATGGCAAGAGTGTGCCTGGAAGCCATTTCATTGCCAGAAAAGTCAGTAATATTTTAACTATATATGGAAGCGGCTGTGAGCCACATAAGAATGTCCCTACTAAACACAAGTTAATATATGAACAATTTGATCTCCCATTAGTTGGATCCCCAAATATCTTCTGTGGACCCCCAGATATCAGCCACAGCAATACTATGTGACTTGATGGGAAGTATAGCAGAGTGGAGTTTGGAGTGGAAAAAACAGTGGCCTTAAGTAATTGTACTTAAACTATTTTATTAGCACACATTTTACACATTAATAGGGCCTCTCTCAAAGCTTTGGAAGGGGCCTGTGCAATTGAAGGGTTGTTTTTTGTTGTTGTTGTTTGTTTGTTTTTAAGACTTATTTTATTGTTTGGCAGGGAGAGACAGAGAGAAGGAGGAGGGCCCAGAGCAGTTGCCATTGTACGTCTTCAGTTTCGACGTAGTTTCATTCCACACAAGGTGGATGTGGAGCCGTGCAGGGCGGGAACTGGGCTGAAGCCCTCCCTCATGGGAAGCACACCCCAGTTCAACTTATGGGTCCACACTGGTCAGGGACAGTGCCTGGACTCGATTCCTGGACTCCTGGCTGCAAGGCAAGTGCTCAACCCACTAACTTCATTAGCCTCATAGTAAATCTACCTCTAGCACCAGCAAGCATTTTTTTTCTTTTTTTTGAGTGTCTAGAAAAATATGCAAAGCTCAGCCTCCATGGAAATTAATTGATAATGACTTAGTATTTGGAGGCTATCCTTTGAGAAAAGGCATTATCAAAGACTAGGGATAAGTCATGCTTTGGAATGAGGGTCGTAAAGCAAGGTATAGAACAAACTTGTCCAACCTGTGACACCTTGGGCTTCATGCGGCTCAGGATCTCCTTAATGAGGTCCAACACACATTCATAAATTTTCTTAAAACATTATGAGTTTTTTTTGCAATTCTTTTTTTTTTCCAGCTCATCAGCTATTATTAATGTTAGTATATTTTATGTGTGGCCCAAGACAATTCTTCTTCTTCCAAAGTGGCCCAGGGAAGTCAAAGGTTTGGACTCTGGTCTAGACATCTCTCTACAGATGCTAACTGGTAGGAATGATGTGGAACAGGTTGCAAGAAAAATCTAAAAGGACATTGAAGTATTGAACGAGCTCTTCTACTGAGGAGAAACTCCGTTTTACTGCCAGACGCCAATATGTCTTATTTGTAACTTTTGAATATAAGGATTTGTTTCATGATATGTATTTTTTAATTCTGTATTGTAGATTTCAGTCATTCTCATGTTCTGCTGTTGTCCTATAGCCCTCACATATAATTATATTTTAATAAGGCTTATTTTCTGAGTATGCCATTAGTTATAGAAGAAGAAAATATTCAATATTCCAAGGACTGAAGCAATCACCTATATTATGAATATATTATTTGCTATAATTAAAACTGGGTATCCTGTGCTGGAAGCTTAAACTATAAAGTACAAGGCTCTTCAGGTGAGATCTAGAATTTGGAGCAAATGAAGAAGATGATGGAAATAAATTTAAGAAACTGATAATTGTCCTGATAAAGTTTAAACAAGATTTAAAATGATATTGATATGATCCATGACTACTTGTTACAAAATAAATCACTTTCTATTATGGAGATGTATAGAAACATTATGCATCTCTGTAAGAAAAACAGATTCTTTTGTTGAAGAAAATAAAAGTGAGGCACAGAGAGTTGGGAAGTCAAGATTTTTAACTCTGAATGTAGAATAATAGAAGTGTAAGTTACCAGCACAGCATTCTAAGGTATATATATCCTTTGGCTTCTCAAAAAAAAGAATTAAGTTATTGACACACTTACCTATTTTGTACATGTAAAACTAAGAATTTGTTGTGGAAATATAGGGCATAAAAATATTGAAAAGAATTCCCTAACTCATAACCCAGATAGAAAAGGTATTTTCCATTCTTAAAGATTTCTAGAAAAGGAGATTCAGAACCATGTATCAAAAGAATTCCAGTTTTGACACTGTTTTGATCAAAGATGAATTCAATTCATCCAACTGCCTTACCGAGAATTCTTGGTTCTTGTTGTGTTCTTCTACAAAAAATAAACATTGGCTTACTCATAATCTCTTGCACACTAAGTACTTACACAATTTTGCTAAAGTCGTTTTCCAAGTTTTATATTTTCTTCTCTGACCATAAAAATTTTACTTGCTTTAATATTTATTCATATAATTCTTAATCCATTTTTATGACTCATCTCTTAATTTGATCACTCTTTTTAGTCATACAGCCTATTTTAGCTCATATAAATATATGTTACTGTATCAGTCAACAGCGTATTTGCCTGCAGGTAACAAGATCCCAACACAGAATAATTTAAACAGAAAAGGTTTTTGTTGCGGGGGTGGGGGGCTTGTTTTTTGTTGTTTTTTTTTTTGTCTCCTGCAACAAATGTGCAGAAGTAAACAGTAAAACGCAAGTTGGTAGCTCAGTGATGTCATTAAGTATCCTCTTCTTCCTCTAATCTTCCTCCTTTGCCATCTTTAGAATGTGGCCCTTTTCGACATGCTAGTGACTTCATGGTCATGAGATGACAGCATCACCTTCAGACTCATGTTCATGTTATATGCAGAAAGATGCAGGAAAGGACTAAACTCCTCTCATGAACAGGTGGAGTCTATTTTTCTTTGCAACTTGCCATGGCCAACCGAATGTGAAGGATTTAAAGATATTCCAGTTATAAGTTTAGACCTCAAGGAAGTCAAGACACTGCTTTCCAGAATGCAGAACTTAGCAGAAAGTATGCCACCTCTTCATTCCAGTTTTACACATAAATCTTTAAACTCACCTGAACATCATCCTTATAGCTTGGGATTTAAAGCCACCTGGAGGATTGTAAACAAAATGTAAGGAGTACCAGTGAGAAGGTGTCATAAACATCAGAGGACTCCTGGTGGGGTGCTGCAGGAAGCAGCTGCCCTACAATGTCTGTTCTTATTTAACATCTTCATTCATAAGCCAGACTAGGGAACAGACAGCACACTGATGAAATTCACAGATGGTACTCATTTGGGAGATATTATGAACACCAGGGATATCAGAGAAATGATACAAAAGGACTCAGAGAAAGCATAACAATGGGACTTGACTTTGAAAATGCAAAGTGATGTCTGAATAAAAAAAAAAAAAGAAGCCTTCAACATTAAAACAGAGGGGAGAAAACTAGAAGTCAGTATTGAAAGTGACATCAAATTGGATAATGGAGTTAAATTTTAAAATGTGCCCTTTGAAAAACAGTAGTGAAATTGCCAGTGTTTGGCTCAACCTCTGATCTCTGAAAGCTGATTAGGTGTTAATACTGTGGACTTCCACATTCTTAACTTATCACACTGTTTTCATAAATTCCCTTTGATTTGTCTGTTCTTCCTCCATTAGACTCTAAGCTTCTTGAGCACAAGGATTGTTGCAAACCTTGGGCGCGCCTCTGTGATTGGCTCCTAGTAGGCATTGGATAAATATTTCTTGGAGGTAAAAATGAACTACATCCAACAGCATCATTTTTTTAATTTTTTATTATTAGATGTGATAGTAAAAAGTTATCAGCTATCACTTTGATTTCAGAACTCTACATGTAAAGAGGGTGTCAGGGAGACTTTCAAAGAAGTTGGTAATAATCCCACCTTTTATTTGTATAGACATTTTTTGATTACTGTTTGAAGAGAACAAAAGAGAAGACTAGCTCTCATATTCAAAAAGCAAGGAGTGGGGGATGATGAGATAGATCAGCAGTTGAGAGCTTGCAATGCAATCGTAAGGTCTGCGGTTCAATTCCTGGTCCTGGCCCATGAAACCCCATACGCCGAACTGTGGTCCAACTGGTAACCACTGGGATGCCTTGGCAGCAAAGGTTCTTGCCTCCCATGCAGGAGGCTTCAGCTTGGGATCACGCCCTTCATGGCCCCACATCCACTTGTGTGGTACGAAACCATGTTACAATTAACGATGTACAACAATGGAGACTGCTCTGGGCCCTCCCCCCACCCCTCTCTCTCACCTTTTCTCAACCAACAAACAAGGGACGATAACAACAACAACAACAAACAAAATAAATCTTTTTAAAAAAAAGCACAGAGGGAATGAAGTCCTCACTATGGAGATAAAAACATTTGAAAAGTGCAGATCTGTGTCAGATTTGTACAAGATACTTGTGTCAGTTTGAGCATTACATTAGACATGCAAGGCGTGCTGGCATGGAGTGAGAAATGTGAGCATTTCCAATAGCAGTTCCCTGGGTATAGGTTGGGGACCTCTACTAGTCCCTAAAATTCTTTCAGAGGCTCCACAGGGTCAAATTAATTTCATATGATACTAAAACATTATTTGTGTCCTTTTCTCTTATTATCTTTTGAGTGTACAGTGGAGCTTTCCAGAGCCTAAATAATATGATGATATCATCACCCTAATGACTAATGGCATGTTTGCTTGTGTATTCTTGTGGTTTAAATTTTTCACAGCTTGAATTGCTAATGTGGTAAATATCAATAGCTGTGACACACATAAACTAAGGCTTTGGGGGGTTCTTAATAAATTTAAAGAATTGTAAAACAGTCCTGAGACCAGAAATATTCAGAATTGCTAGCTTTGAATTCAGACTTTGGAGTCCACCAGATATCGGTTAACATCCCCATTTCACTGACTGCTTGGTTTTCTACCTTTTCTAAGCCTCAATGTCTGGGCATGAGAGTAACATTTGTTCCATGGAGCTGTTGTGAGGATTAGATAAGGAAATATGGGCAAAGAACAGAGCTCAGTACTGAGTGCACAGTCAATTCTTAATAAGAGGTTTATCATCATTGTAAAGGAATGGTGACATGCAGTGACTTCCAAGAGCGTTTCTATGACCCCTTGGAAACCAGGTTTCCTTTGCCAGACTCCATCCATCCTCCAAGGAGAGGAGAGGAGAGGAGGTGAGAGGGCAGAGCCTTCCTTCTTCCTCCTTGAAATCAATGAGAAATTGATGATTCTGCTGCTTCTGACTTCTAAAGGGTGTAAGTTCATTAATTTCAAGCCTGCCACGAGAAGCTCCTGTGTGTAAATCAGAACAAGAAACAGATGATGTGTCCCTCCTGGTGGTTAGAGCAGGGAGGTCATCAATTTCAAATGGGAGGAGCACAGGGCTCTGTGTTTTTCACCAATGGTCTTTACAGAGACAAATCCTGCCACTGACAATAGTCCTATGTGGAAGGTACCAGGAACCACGCTTTTTCCTTTCTTAGAGAAGACTGGTTCTCAAGGACTCCTGCAATCAAAATAGTAGTACTGATGCAAATATTATAAATTATAAGGGTAACCCAATTTACATTTCTCTGATACTTTTCAAATAACATTTTTATATGTATACATCTATAATAGCAGAGCTATTCTAGAAGGATCTTGGTGATTACCCAGACTCAGTCTCTATAATATAGAAGTGACATGAAGAAAATTAGACCCAGACAATTTACATCACTTGCCCAAGATTATACAAATAGTGGAAGAATCATCGTCTTATTAAAATTCAAGATAACTAGATGATATGTAGAGAGGGAAGCTTATTTATTACATCCAATTTGTAGATGAGAGAACTGAGACTTTGATTAAACTATGTCCCCAGAGTTCTCTATTGACTGAACAGCACAGCCAAGATGCAAGTCTAGGTCATCTGAGGGCACTTCACCACATTAATCTACAGAATTACTGCTTTATTTTGAGGGATGCTTACTTCCCCCCAAAACAACTGTGAGGAATTATGATTCGTGAAACACTAGTAGTAGCACACCTACCCTTATCCTTCCTTCCTCTACCAAGCATGTTAGTCCTTACAGGGGCCTGTGCCATCTCAAGAGTTTCCAGTGTGTCCCTGAATAGAAACCTGTCTATTAGGGAGAATAGTGCATGTTCTTGGGCGATGCTGACACTACTGAAGAATTGGTCTTCTTCAGGCTAAGTTGGCGACCCAATGCAAGAAGCATCCAAAGACTCTCTTGTCAGAAATGTTTCCTCTACCGTTTTGCTGCTAGAGTGCAAATCACCTGAATACCCATTCATTTATATGGGACTTTTGAAGGTCTTTTTATAAAATAGAAATGTCATTTCAGCGGGGTAATGCATCTACTTTATTAAACAACATAAAATGACCTTTCAGATGAAATAATTGGCTGTGTATTAAGGACAGGAAGGAATAGATAACTACGGTAGGAGCTGTTGTGGTGCGCAACTGGAGGACACAGTGTGTCGAGGGAAGTCTTACTATAGTTCCCTGTCCTCTGATCCTTTTTAGAGATATTCTTTTTTTATTTTCAAAGCTATCATAGCTGTCTTGTTTGTGCCCAATTACATGGGTCCTTTTATATAGCTTAATCCCAGACCTTCTCCTCACCAATCCTTCAGTCTTCTTTCTTTCAGTTCATTTGCCAACCAGGCAGCCCATTTGCATTGCCCAGAAATCATTATATATCCATACCCAGGAACCTCCCCTTCACACCAAGTATGTGGCCAATTGTAGTACACTACTTGAAATTCTGCCCATGGGGAGGGCGATCATGCCCAGCAATCCATTCTAGCATGCACCGATGTGTCCTGCTGATACATCTGTGAGCGATCTTAACTCCACAGCAGCCAAAGTGATGGATGCCTTGCTGGAGCCCAGTACTCGCCAAGAGAGCTGGTGACACTGGTAGACAAGGTCACTGCAGCTGTGGCCATAGAGACAGTGGTGGCAGCTGGGGGAGTCTGAATGAATTCAATGACTGAATAAGCACATAAATTGAGTCTTATACAAATTATATGGAGTGGCTCACAAAACTATTTGACCATAGAACAAATATGATTAATATCTTGAGGATCCAGAATTTTGTAGAACATGTTTTGGGATGTAGTGCTATGAGCATATTTCTGTTTTATAAGAATTGAACAAGTTTGAACTATGTGATTGAATTAGTAATGATATTCCTAATATTATAAGAGATCTTTATTCTCATTTGTAGTTCCTTGTTATAATGTTTAGAACATGGGAGACATATTCATGGACACGGGGCTTTGGTCCAATGCCTTTCTCTGCTTCTTATAAAGGATGTGACCTTCCAAACTTCCATTTCCTTATCTCTAAAGTGGAAATGATAATAGCTACCTGGTAGGATTTTTAGTCTTAATAAATGGCAACTCATCATCATGGGTACTAGTTAAGCAGTTAACTACTTTGTTAATGAAGATAAACTAGGTTATGATACAACAAAAAATGAGTTTCAAAATCCTATAGCTTCACGAAATAAAGATTTGTTTTTCACTCCTATTACATATCCATTGTGGGGTAGTGAGGACCACTCAGAGCCCAGGTGGACAATGTCCCCCTCCCTATGCTGTAACTGAGACACATGAGACATGCAGCTCTCTCAGTGACCCCCGGAAGGCAGCTCCAGAGGGTCTGGTACCACCAGTTCCAACCTTTGGCCCAGAAATGACACATGTCACTTCAGCTCAGTCTAGAGGTGGCTATAGCTATTCTCACGAACTCACCTAGTTGCAGTGCCTGGATATAGTGGAAGCCTATTTCATGTTTTTTGAATGAATAAATGAAGGAATAAACCAATAAATAAAGCATAATAATAATACTATAGCATTGTTTCTATATGCCAAGAACTGTGTGTGTAGTTTACACACATTTTTCTTGTTTAATAACTAAATGGACACCAATCGATGTAAGGTTGCTGTGGGTCCTGATACAAATACACTTTTATAATATATGATTTTACCCTTCCTTTTCAGGATTGGTTTAGGGAGGATGACTCAAAAACCCCAATGCCCGGCATTCGGATTGCCTCCATTTAAAAGCTGTTCAAAGAAATTTGACAACAATGTTAGGTGTCTCCATTATGCTTCACAGATCAGCTAATGTGAGCTTGCTTTCAAGCCTAAATCTAAAAGTCCAGGTACATCTTAACTCTGAATACTTTGAAGTTTACCCATCCCCATTTAATGTGATAATGTAATCTGTATGTTCAGAACCCATTTGAGGGGCAGTAAAGGGAAAATGGCACGCAAAAGGAGAGATGAACTGCTCTCAGGGGTGAAATCTATCTCGCGCATGCATTTATCTTGGGTAGACACTGTTGTTTAAACTAAAAATAATCACAGCCAGTTCTGTGACATTAACCTGCTTAGTTACTCCCTCATAAAAACGGGAAGGAAAATGAGGGCAAAGGTTGGTATTGAGTCGGAGGATTATTTTATTTCTATGCTAACACTGTTTCATCCTGCCTGGAGGAAAATAGTGCCTGTGTGTTAGACGCTAATGTTGATTTCTCAAGTTATAATTAATGTACTGCTTGGGCTGTTGTTACATATCAAAGATTAGAATGCTGAATACACTACTTTAACAATAAAGCCAGATTACCACTAATGCTCAGAAAAGACTGCCATTACTGTGAGCTCTGTGGCGTTATTTAGAAAGAAAACACTGTTTAGTTAGTCATTTTATTTTACTTGTCTTTCATCATGTTCTAAATAGGTAGAAAGGAAAACATATTAATAGATTTAATATAATCTTGTCCACCCAAAAAGAAGGCGAATGATAGCATCAATCCTGGAAAAAAACAGAAGGGAAGAAAACTCATTCAGAAAAATTAAGGGGAAGTGGCTAAGCATTGACTAGAGGGAGAAAAACAAAGGGAAGCTGAAAAACAGAATTTACATAGTGAGCAAAGAAAGCCTTTCTTAAATTCATATATTGGCTTTAAAAATGCCTCAAGGATTAGAATAGACAGATTTATACCAAATCTGAGGAAAGCAACTTTAGGATATTTCTTTTTTTCATTCCTCAAGAAACAAGCAGTTATTTCTTCTCTATCAGAGAAATCATTAGAAGGGGGGGGGCGGGGGGCGGGGAGGAACCCAGTAAAAACCAACACTAAAAACAAAACAAAACAAAACAAAAAACCCCTGAGAAAGCCATGCCTCACATTTAACCATTTCTCATGGCTCAGTTTGTTGCCATGAAGCAATCCTGTCAGGTAGTCTTAAAATCTTTTGCATTCTGCCTTACCTAGCTTCCCACTTCAAACAAGAAGCAGTTGCTATAACAAAGTGACAGCTATCAAAAACTAAACCGCATGGAAGTTGTCTACACAATAGTCAATCTGTTCAGACTGACGACAAAAGACAAAATGAACCTAAGAAATCACAAAGAGTTGTTTTGTGAGGGGTAAGGCTCCACTATTTTCCTACCCTCTCACAGTGGTACATACATTTCCACTGTGACTAATAATATTGAGTCAGAGACACATTTCTGAACTTTTCTGATGGACTCAGATGCCCTTTGAGTGTTCTCATGGTACTGTGAACTTCTCCTTTGTAACGCTATCACTGGAATTTCACTGGTGTGCTTACTGTATTTTACTAATGTTTGTGTTCCCTACTCATCTGGCTCCCTGAGCACTTGGGGACATGCCTCTTCTTGGTTCACCATTGTGTGCTTCCCTTCTCCTAGCACAGGTCCTGCTAAATGAGGACCTGCGATGGATCTGTGTTGGATGAATGATTAATGAAGGCAGATGAAGCCATTAATTCGTTCAGGTTAAAGTCTGAGGCCCTGACTACCTGTGTCTTCTCTTCACCACGTCCTTCTCTGATGTGCTGTTTGTGCAGGAACTCTGCCTTCAGTAACTTTTTTTATTTTTTATAATCAAATCACTTCTTTAGTTCTTTTTTTTTTAACTTTCTTTTTAACTTTTTCGAATATATGTAAACTTTCTTTTTTAGAATAGTTTTAGATTTACAGAAAAAATATTGCAAATATAATACAGAGAGTGCCCACAAACCCTGAACCCAGGTTTACTTATTAACATCTTATATTAGTATTTGTTACAACTAATAAACCAATAGTGATACATTAGTATTAACTAAAGTCCACACTTTATTCAGATTTCCTTAGTTTTTACCTGGTATTCTTTTTCTGTTCCAGGATCCCATCCAGAATGCCACCTCACCTTTAGTCATGTCTCCTTAGGTTCTTCTTGGCTGTGGTAGTTTCTCAGATTCTACTTATTCTGGATGGTCTTGACAGTTTCAGGAATGCTGGTCAGGTATTTTGTAGAACATCCCTCTATTGGAATTGGTTTGAAGTTTTTCTCATGATTAGTCTGGGTTATGGATTTGAGGGAGGAAGACCACAGAGGAGAAGAATTGATTTCGTCGTACCTGTCAAGGGTACATATTATTAACGTGACGTTTCACTGAGGTTGTTGACCATGATACAAGGTCGTGTGTGTCGGGTTTCTCCACTGTGTGCAGACACACTTAAGGATTTGAGAGCTATGTTCCTTTTTCTTGAGGGGGAAATATCTAAAATGATTTGAAATTTGCCAATTCACTCCCATTTATTTATTTATTCAACCTTTGCTTTATATCAGTATGGCTCTGGGTATTTATTTTATGTTTAAGGTTATCATCCATACCGCTTTATTATTTTGTTACTCAAAGCATGTCGGCATTAGTCACTGGGAATTCTTTCAGTTCATTCCTGTGTCCCTTTGACATATCCCATCATTATTGGGTCATTTTGTTGTTGTGGTGTTTTTGTAGCACTGCTTATCTGGCATGATAAGATGCTCCAGACTCATCTTGTATAGTTCCTGTCCTAGTTCTAAAATCAGCCATTTCTCCAAAGAGCTTTTGTCCTTTGTAATAGAGACTGATAGTAGAAACTGAAATCTGCCCAGTAGTAGTGCTCATCGCTATGGGGTTATTGTTGCTTGTAGGCTCTCTCTGCTGAGAGAGCAAGAAAATATATATGTGTATAGCTTTATAGGTATATACATATCTAGAGATAGTTCTACGTGTAACCATTTGTATCTATGTTAAGCTAAATATGAGTTCATGCTGATGTTTCCACATCTAATTCTTTGCAACATGGATAACCCTAGCCTTTTCCTTAGGCATATCTGTAAACTTCTACCCCACCAGTGATTAGCTTGGCTTTCATGATTGACCAGCCCTTTACTTCATTGTTAAACTCTAGTCCACACATAGAGCAATATCAGAATTGTTAGTGGAGGGCCTTGTGGGATATGACTTTATCAACATGATTACAGTGCTTATCTACAATTTCTTTTGCCCTCAGTTTAATCTTTCACTCACTTTCAAAGTTACTTTGGTTGTCACCTTTCCTCCCCAGTCCCTCCACTGAGATTGTTTCAAACACTTGGCATTCCAGTTAGATTATTTTGTGATATCCTGTTTTCCATCCTGTGATCACCAGTCCTTCTAGATAATTTTTAAATAATTTGTATGAATGAAAGTTCACTTTTGGTGCTGTGAAATTCAGTGGGTTTCAGTAAATGTGTATCATGTATACACAGTGACCGTGTCATATGTAATACTTTCACTGCTCTAAAAAAGCCCCTGTGCTTTACCTATTCTATCTCTCTTTCCTATCCTCCCATATCCCTGACAACCACTATTTTTTTAACTTTTACTAGATTTTTGCCTTTTCCAGAATTCTATATAATTGGAATCATACAGTATGTATGATTTTCTTAAACTGGCTCCTTTCACTTAGCAATATGCATTTAAGATTCATCCATGTCTTTTTGCGGATTGGTAGCTCATTTCCTTTTGTTACTGCATAACATTCCATGGTATGGATGTACCACAGTTTATCCATTCACCTATTTATTGAAAGCCATTCTAGTTACTTCCAGTGTTTAGTGACTATGAATAAAATTGCTATAAATATTCACTTGCAGAATTTTATATAGATATAATTTTCAAATCAATTGAGTAAATACCCAGGAGTGCAACTGTTAGATAATATCTCCAGTAACTTTTAATAACTACCAACTAAATTTCATTGAGGAGTTAGCTAAAAATATATTTTTAAACAAACACTTACTAAATACTTATTATGTTCTAAGCTTCGCACCAAGTACTCTTATAGTCCTTAGTTGTTTATTCATTCTGCAGATATTAATATTTACTGACTCTCTAGTACTATGGCATGAGGATACAACCAGGAACGCGCATGGGACTTGGCTGACCAGACATCCCCTTTTAAAGGGGACAGAAAACAACAGTACTGTCCCATTTCAAATGGTACATCTGGTCAGCCTGGTCTCACTGAGCTAAATTCAAGGTGTCAGTAGGCGAGCCAGATGTACCATTTGAAACAGGACAGCACCGTCGTTTTCATTCTCGTTTAAGACGGGATGTCTGGTCAGCCTACCTGGGACCCAAATTGCTGAATAAGACTTCACTCTAGAAAGCTTTTCTGTTGGAATGAAAGGGTCTTTATTTCCACTGGGAAGCTGTTAGCCTGGAAATGCTGACAGCCATATTGCCACCAACCTCAGGCGAGGGAGAACCTGCTGACGTGAGCCAGCAGTCGAAGGGATGAAGTTCATCCAAGAATCTCTGTATCTGCTTCGGTCTGAAACCAGTTTCTCCTGAACTTATACATTTTGAGGGTCAATATACTTTCTTTTTGGGGATTCTGTACAATGTTCTTTTCTGTATAAAAATCTCCTTTTGAATTCCATACAATTCTCTAGTACAATTTGGAGTTCTGTTATTTGTGGCTAAAGAATTCTGTATCCTCTGACTAATATGATCAATTATTGAGTCAATCATAGTAACATAGCCATAAAAAAGGCTTCATTTTCTAAATCTGCAGTTCAGGCCTCCTTATTTTGCTGGTATGTGTGGTTGAGGTAACTTTGAAGGGAGAGAGGTCCCTGGCCTGAAATTAGCAGAGCTGGATCCAAATTCCAGCCCTAGCAGCTAGGAGTTATGTAGTCTTCTGAGTCAGTCACTCACTCTCTAAGCTTCATTTGTCTCTCTTTAAAATGGGAATTATGCAAAATACCTTGAATGTTTTAAGAAATAAGTGAAATGACATCCATCAGAGTACCTGGCACATAGTAGAAGCTCAATAAACACTATATGTCAGCTGCACTGTTGTTTCAAGCACAGCCTTTTAACTGACATGACAGTTTTCTGAGTTGTAAGACTAACAACTTCAGCATCCATCAATTGTGCGAATACTGTGCTATTGTATAAAGAGGTCAGTATGATGTGAGCATAATATGTCTGATTTATTTATGAGGGGAAAAGGGTTAGAGAAGCTAACACAATCAATTTATAGACAAACAGCTTCTAAATGGCTGAGCCAAGCTTTGAACCAGAGTTTGGTGATGATTCAAACCTATACTTTTCCCTCTACATTGATATTTCTCCCCAAATAAATGGGTTCTCATGCATCCAAGTTCCAGGTAGTAGGCTAAAGATATCCCTTGACTAAAGCACACATCCAGGGAAGCCAAATGTACCCCTATTCAATAGAAAATCAGGAAAAGTTGGGAGGGCACCATTTTTTACTTTGGAGAAGATGCTAGAAAATCTACACCATTGAGATCCAACCATTAATTCACTAAAAGTGAAGAAAATGCTTCCCTATACCGTAGTTCCATTTTCCTTCTAAAAAGAGAAAAATCCACATCTCTTCATCAAACTCTCTCCCTTATTCCCAATCAATCTTCATTTAAAAAGGATCCTCTGAATAATTAAAGTGGTCATTGTAGAAAGAGGCATTATGATACAAGGGCACAATTGCCTTTATATTTGCCATGGTTCTCAGGCCTAGGAGACTTGAATGCTTAAATGAAGCAAATGGTAATTCATGGATAAAAAGTTCATTCATTGTTGTTTGTTCATCAATAATAGATACTTTCACTTTGGAAGGTTAAGTGACCCATACATTATTTGCCCAGTGTGGTTTTGTAGTCTAAAACACACCCAGAAGACAACTGCATTCTTCTCTCCCTTCAGACATCCCCTGACACCCCGAGTCTTGTTTTAGCTGGTGTGCTGTGTAACTGGAACGGTAATTTAATGCAATTTCTCATCCATTTCACTGATTGCAACTGTTTAGTACATTCTCAAAAAAAGATGATTACAACTTGCTGTTTCTTAATGCTTAATTTATTTACATGCATGCCTGCTACAGAGTTGTTTTATTCTCCCAAATGATGG
Organism: Craseonycteris thonglongyai; assembly: GCA_004027555.1. Classification (NCBI taxonomy): domain Eukaryota; kingdom Metazoa; phylum Chordata; class Mammalia; order Chiroptera; family Craseonycteridae; genus Craseonycteris; species Craseonycteris thonglongyai. The sequence continues at coordinate 34,039 of PVKE010004954.1, read as the reverse complement.
CATAAAATCATTGAAAAATGATAGGCAATAAACAAGGCTATTCCACCGCAGTCCTCAGTGGAGATTAACACTCACCGTCGCTCCTAACACAGGGTGACCTGTGTTGCACTGCTCTTAAAACCCAGCCATAATGAAGGCAGCACAGACATAAAATTCCTGTATTGCTACTTTGTCCTGACGATTCTTGCACAATAACACATTTTTTTAGTTAAAATAAAACCCATACCCAATTGGCATTTTTGTGTTGGTAACTGAAGCAAAACCACATCTATTTTTCTTTTTTCTTTTTCTTCCTTTTCTTTTTCTTTTGAAAAAAAAAAATGTCATATTAGTTGGAAGAAAGGGTGAATTTTTGGAACCATGACTGCATTCTAATTGTCTCTTCTGTTGTTGCCCAGGCAAGGCTATTCACATTAAGCTGAGCAAATGCCACATTTGCATTTCCGATAAGTGCTAGCATTTTTCGCATTTCTTTGGCAATTTTCAGTTCAGTAAGAACACCTGAAAAGTTAACTAAATTAGTCTACCAGGATTGCTCATCGTCTCATCAAAAATGGGGGGTAGGGGGCTGGGATTTTCCTCCAAATTGCAAAAAGTCTTGAATCAGCAAAAAGGACTTTGCTCTTATTATTTGGGGATTAGAATAAGAACGAGACAATAAAGTGAACACGGCAGAATGGATTTTTTCTCTTTTTCTTTTTTCTCTAACAAAATAGCAGAGGCGAGTTGGTGCCCGCAGTCAGGGAGGATTAGCCCACACGCCAGACAGACGGTGGATGCATTAATGAGCATCCCCTCCCTGCTACGCCTTATCTAAACGGCACCCAACAGCCTTCCATTCCTCCACTTCAAAAAACAAACCACAGTGTCTATTTTTTATTTTTTCAGCCAAAACAAAACCCACAATCATTCTGCCTCTTTCAAAATCACATTATTACGTTATTAGAAATAAGGACGGGACATTTCCCATCAAGGAGGTTGCTGAAGGACTACCACAAAGGTACTGAGTGTACTTTATTTATTGGAACTCCTCATGATGTTTGGTTCTGAAAACATGGCAGAGAGGAAAAATCTAAAGGTAACCAGGCTTTCTCTCCCCAACCTCATGATCTCCTTTCAGAACATAATCATCACTGTTAGGTTTCGCAAACTGATCAGGGCTGTCCGGAAAAAACTCCAGCCATTTAGGTGCCTCTATTTTTCATATTACATGGCGGAATAATTTCCAGACAGCCCTCTTATTTCTGATAAGAGTTAAAGTAAAATGACTTCTGAAAAGTAAATACCAAACAGAGAAACAGGAAGGTATCCTAATTTCATGAGAATGACACATTTCATTTTTTCCCCTATTTTTTTTTTTTAGCTTTTAAAGGATTCAAGCTCAGCTTGAGACAGCTCTGGTTTCAAGGAAATATAGGAACACATCTGAATTCCTACCCTTAGCTATTCAGAAACAGGAGCAGATTTTTCTTTATTGTGATTATAAATGTCTCAGTTACCCCCCCCCCGCAAAAAAAAACCCCAAACAAACAAAAAACAGACCAAAAACCTTTCCACAGTTTTGTCTAAAAAATTGACTCAATGAAAGGCATGGTTGTCTTTGAAACAATGTGAGATAATAAGACTATAGATATTCAGTCTAAGACAGACTTTATCAACCAAGGAAGAAGAAAGAAGGTCATGAGGTTGGGGAGAGAAAGCCTGGTTACCTTTAGAATGCCTACTAGGAGCAGACACTGGGTATCAATAAACAAGGCAAACCTGCCCCCTGCCCCGTGAATCTTACAGGCTGGGGAGGGATACACATACGTAAATAGGCAGTCATAATATAGAGTGGTGAGTCTTTGGTGGAGACAGTGAAGGGTAGGTTGGAAACTCCCGGGAAGAAAGAACGTGACTCAGAGTTGGGTATAAGCGAAGATTCCTGGAGGAAGTGACACCTAAGCCGAGGTCAGAGAGATAAAAACCCAGCTAAAAAAATGGTTTGCTCCTGTGAAGGACAGGGAAAAGGTTTTCAGGCAGAAGAAATACATAGGGTAAATGAAGGTGTAGAGCAGACGTCAGCCAGCTCTGGCCCCTGGATCAAATTTGCATTCCCATCAATTGTCCCCAATCTAGATTTATTGGCACATAGCCATGGCCATTCATCTATGTGATGCTTTGGCCTCCCAAAGGCAAAGGTGAGTGGTTGTAACAAAGACTATTACCCACAAAGTCTGAAAAGATATTTACCATGTAGCCCTTTACAGGTTAAGTGTGTAGTTCCCTTCCCTAGAGCTAAGCAAGGGAGCTCACAATGCTGAGGGACGTGGAAGGGGGTGGGGGGGTTGAGTGTGGAGGTGAAAGTGGTGTCAGAAGAAGCTCAGGGGGAGACGGGATTCAAAATTGGAAGAGTCTGTAGGCCAGGATACAAGGCGTGGACTTGATGCAAAGTCACAGTGAGCTCCTGAAGATTTCTCAGGAGGGTAGGCACCTAGTCAGAATCCCATCTTGGAAAGAAAACTTGACTGCTGTATGGGCCGTGCAGCTACTAAAATCAAGAGCTAAGGGGGAAGCTGGGATGGCTCAGCAGGTTGAGCACTTGCTTTGCAGCCCCGGAGCCTGAGAATCGAATCCCGGGCCTGGCTCAGGTGGACCCATATACTGAACTGGGGTGTGCCCCCAGTTCAGTTCTTACCAGGGCCTATGCGGGAAGCTAGGGTCCAGTTCCTGCCCTGTGCAGCCCTGTGCCCACCTGTGGAGTGAAACTATATGGAAAACTAATGCTGTCAACTATGGAGACTGCTCTGGGCCCTCCCCCTTCTCTCGGTCTCTCTCTGTCAAAAAACAATACAAATAAATCTTTTTAAAAAATCAAGAGCTAGGATTTGCACTCAGGACCAGACTAACTTTGCAGGCACAGGACAGCGCTGGCAGCACGATTCCTCCGAAGGTAGCAGCACAGTGAGGTGAGAGAAACACAAGGTCTCCTAGCAGCTGAGTCCCTTCGCTTCAGTCTAACCACCAGGCCTGGCATAAGGGAATTGTGACATGTGCTAGGGGGTCCTTGAAAGAAAAATGACGGATGGCAGAGCCGTAGAGAGGCAGGTGGTGGCTGGAAGGTAAGATTTGTGTTTGTTTTTGTCTATAGGACTCATTTTCTTCCACGGTCAAGTAGGGCAGAAGTGTGGGTCCAGAGAGAATGTGGGGAGACAGAAAAGAAAGCATTGAGGTGGTTGGTTGGTGACCTTTCCTACTTTTATTCTAATACAGTTGACCCAGGAAAACGTAGGTGAGGGCCCAGAGCAGTCTCCATAGTTGAATGTCATCAGTTTTCAACATGGTCTCATTCCACACAGGTGGGCAGAGGCTGCACAGGGCGGGAATTGGGCTGGGGGTTTCCTGCGTGGGTGGCACGCCCCCCGAGCCAGGGACCGAACCAGGGGGCGAGAACTGAACTGGGGGCCTCCCTCATGAGAAGCACGCCCCAGTTCAGCATATGGGTCCTCATGGGCCAGGGCTGGTTTTCCATCCTTGGTCCCTAGGCTACAAAGGGAGCACTCAACCTGCTGAGCCATCCCGGCTTCCCCCAATTTGCATTGTTTAAAGGTTAACTATAGTTTGTTGTGGATGCTGCTCAGATAGTGCAGCTTCTGCAACTCTCTCTTCTTTCTGCTCTTTTCTTTCTCTCTCTTTCCCTCCTGCCTGCCCTTCTTCCTTCTCTTCCTTCTACCTCTTCCTTCCTTTCCTTTCTCCCTCTATTTTTTCCAAGGTTTGGAACACATAGAAATTTCTGTATCTACTTACATTGAATTTCAACCAGTTGGAGATTTGTCACTAAATGAGGTTGTCATAGATAAAGCACTCCAGACTTTCTCAGCATCATGGTAGCATTTTCATCATTGTCTTTTATCAGCACTGTCTTCTGTAAGCCTTTTTGATGAGTTTTGTGAAAACAAAATTTATGGGGACTGGAATTTTTCAAACTTAGTTTCAGGTTAAAATTAAAGGTAAACATTTACCGAGAGTTAATGTCTCATACAGAAAAGTTTTTTTAAAAAAAGAAATTATTTCCAAGTCTTTCATAACTTGAGGAAAACTGAAATTCAAAAAACATGCATTAATCCCCCACAAGGCCCCCCCCCCCCAAAGTGGCACAACCTGAAAGAACCAATTAGGAATAAAATTTAAGCAAACAAATTGGTTAACCTTTTCAATGTTGGCAAATCAGTTTAGCAAATACTATGGCAGGTGTCATTCGTGATGGCTGAGGTGTCCAGATGGACATCAACTAATGGTCATATCTGTCACTGACCCATCACTCCAATGGAGAGAAACAAAGGTCTTTGTTTTTAGCTCCGTAGACACACTCCATGGAGGTTAAGTCCACCACAGCAATTGCAATTTTAAAAATTATTTTAAAGCTTATTTCATCTTACCAACTTACCAGTGAAAGCATAGTAAAAATTTTTTAATAGAATAAATCTACTTGTTGTGGAAGGAACCTTGTGGGTTGAATAATGTATATTATTAAAGAAGCTATTAACATAGATGGGAAAACCTGGTTAATATTGATGAGTAAGAGGGGGAACAAGATGATTTGGAAACCCCTCTCAGGTGACAAAGGACAAAAGTGATGTGCTTACTTCCTTGCTCATATCCCTGAATTTGAAGGTGATTTAAAAAATTGTTGTTGCCCAACCATTGAATCGGAAAAAGTAGTTTTCACTTTTTCTGACATGACAATTTGAAATGGACTGAAATGTTAACAATAGAAAATGATGTCCATATTGTTTGAGACAAGCCATGGAAAGCAAGAACTCATGACAGTCCTAGTGCTAAAACCCTGTGCTGTATAACCACAGGAATTGCAAAATTCTTATGCTAATGGGTAAGAACCAAGCTCCTGCCATAACTCAAAATAAAATGTTTTATAGATTGATCTGCAATGGGAAATGAGAAAATGAACTTTTTTGGACTTTGCTAGATGGAAATGCTATTTTCTACTCTTGGTTCCCATGAGTAAGGGAATTTTCCTCTGGTTTCTGTACCTTTTTATTGGGGAAGAATAATAACTGAGGGTGCTCATCTTAGCTCACATTCTTCAGCTGGAGGGGAGCTACCTATAAGGAACATAGTTTTAACCTGGCTTCTTTGCTGTTTCTGCAGGACAGGGGACAGATTATTGGCCCCACACTGTTGTGGCCCAGGAGGGAGGTCTGTCTAATTCTGAAATTTAATAGTTGTTTAAGTTTACTTGGCTTCCAGAACTGGCTAGTCAGTCCAATTTAGCCTCTGTCAGTATTTTTGTTCTCTAGCTTTTATTTTCTCAAATTGTTCAAAATCTGAACAGACAAGAAAACATAACATACAAGTATAGCAGACCTTTTGTATTACCCCAATTAGTATCGGTAAAGATGGCACAAGAAACTTAACGGTCTTTGAGAAGATTTTGCCTTTCCAAGATGTCAGCTAGTAGATGTCAGTTATCCCAAAGTCACAGTCCATGAATTAAACACAATTGGCATAAATAGTCCCATGAGAGCTCCCTTTTGACACTCTGCATTTACCATATATGGGAGATAAAGCATTATCCTCCATATTAGCTTCATTGTCAGTGAAGGTCTCTTGAGTTATTCCTACCTTCTGGCAATGTTTAGACATTTGGATGGTGGCAGCTGTTGTCACTGTGAAATCTGTCCAGTGTTTTGGCCTCCACTAAATCTTGTTCAGAGAGTTTAGTTTCATGCTGCTGGTCCACTATCACGGATTCCTGCCAAGGAATTGCTTAGGCTTGAGAGAATCTTTTCCCAAAAAGGTTTTACTTCTAATGTAATTATTAAATCTAGAGTCCACTTGAAGTCCTGGGGAAAGTATCTTCTGAGGGTTGAACCAGTCACACAAATTTGAGGTTAGTGCCTTCTCTTACCTGTGAAGGCAGCTCAAGGCCATATAAAAGAGGAACAGATTTTGATCCAGCTATTCTTTCCAAATTTACCAATTAGATCCATTTTGTCCTCTTCATGGGGAGCAAGTAAGTTAAAGGGAGCCTTTGAGAAACTTCTCCTAGCCATGTAAATCAGAGGCGGAGACGTGGTGCTCAAAACATATTTTATATTGCTTCTCGGTAAAATTCAATTTTCTTCTTCAAAGGTTACCAGTGGAAGGACATTGCCACAGGTAAAGCATTTGGTAAAATGTCTTCTTGCCTTTTAGCAGCAGCTGGGAAAAAGCATCTGTACAAGTGCAGCGTTAATAATTGATATACTTTTGGACAACTTCTCAATTTATATTTTTCCTATTTTTAAAAGTAAAAATCAAAACAGAACCCAAAAGCAACCCATGGAGATCAGCTAGATGTGTGAAATATACTTTTCGTAGAAAAAATTAAACCCAATTCTCATCCCAGCTTGGGCTGAGAAGGAATGTGTGCTGGCATGTGGACTAGGAAATACATTTTCCAAAAGGTGAAAAGCGAGTCTAGTGCCTATTATTTTAGTCGTTACCCAAGCTATAAAAAGTTTGAGAAAGAAATATAAACTGGGAAAGGTTTAACTGACTTATGGGTCTAAGTTTGGCTGGTCTTTGGAATGGATGTTAATCAGACAGCCAATTAGCAGAAATTCCATGTAGGAATGTGGAGAGAGGGGTAGCTGGGATTTATGTAAGGTTGGTAGCTTGTGAAATGATGTAGTACCGCAGAGTAGTGTCAGGCCGTTTGAGTCAAATTCTGGACCTTTTACTAATTAGAACCTTAATCTTGGGCAAGTTACTTAATATTTTGGTGCCTCAGTTTCCTGATATGTAAAATAGTGATAATAGTATAGGACCCACCTCACTGAGCTGTTGTACAGGTGAAATGAATTACTAGATCTAAGGCAATTAGAACAGTGCCTATCATCTAATAAATACCTTATTCAATGTTCTTATAAGTTCTACTCAAGCTACAATTGAGTGGGACATGGTATAAAGAGGTTGTGGTCAAGTACTGGTGACATGCTGGTCCTATGTAGAATTTTGGCTGTGCCATTAAGTACCAATAACTACTACTAAGTACGTGGCACAATTTCTATGAGCCCCAAGTTTCTCTTTGGTAAAATGTGGAATATACAGCCTATTGTCACATCATTGCCATGAAGATTAAATGAACAAAAAGTTCTAAAAAGTCTTATCCTATAATAATGCTTCAATAAATATTTATGTTCCCTTTTTTTACCTTTTTTTGCCCCAACTCCCAATATTCCTCATGCTTTCTCAGAATTAAAGTCCACTTTAAAAACACATATGCGCACACACACACAAAATATCACTGCATAGATCAAGATAATATACTTGATTTAGAACTGATGCTATAAGTGAAGTAATGAAGTAGATCAGGAAGTGAGGACAAGGGGAACAACAAGGACTTTCTGGACTCCTGAGTTCTATCTTTAAGGCTGACCTATGAAACACCACATTCAACAACAAATGCTTGTGTCAGAACAATGCTAGTAATCAAGGAGTCACAGTAATGAAAATAACATGCTCTCTGGCTGCAGAGATTTATAATATTAGAGAAGAAAGAAGAAAACTGCACTGGCATCTGTAATGCATAATTCCAATGATTCATACACTGATAGATGTATAAACCAAACGTAACAGAGGCTCAGAATAGTGAGTAAGCTTATCTGATTTGCCCACATGGAAAACCTGCAAGACAGAGGTAATGTCTGATGTGGTCTTTCAGTTTGAGCAGCCTTTGGATTGGTTGTAATGTAGAAAAAGGCATACCAAAACCCACGGTCATTGCATGGGCTGAATTTTTTTCTCCTTCAAAATTCATATATTAAATTTCTAACCACTAGTACCTCAGAATGTGACTATATTTGAAGATAGGGTCTTTAAAGAGGTAATTAAGTAAAAATGAGGTCATTAGGGTAGGCCTTATTCCAACATGACTAATACCCTTACAAGGAGCCAAATGAAAGTCCTAGACATAACAATCAGACAAGAAAAAGAAAAGGCATCCTTATTGGAAAGGAAGAAGTAAAACTGTCAGGGTTTGCAAATAATAATAACTATATAGAGATAACCCTAAAGAATCCACCTAAAAAAAAACACAAAAAAAACTGTACTCAAAAAATTATAAAACTCTGAAGAAGGAAACTAAAGGAGATACAAATAAATAGAAGCATATACTGTGCTCATGGATAGGAATAGTTAATATAGTTAAAATATCCACCCTACCCAAGCAATCTATAGATTCAACTCAACCCCTAACAAAATACTATGGCATATTTCACAAAACGAGAACAAATAATTCTAAAATTTATATGGAACCACAAAAGTACCCAGATAACCACAACAATCTTGAGAAGGAAGAACAAAATTGGAGGTGTCATGATACCTGATATCAAACTATATACAAGGCTATACTAATCCAAACATCATGGCACTGGCATAAAAGCAGACACATAGATCAACAAAACAAATAGAGAGCCTAGACATAAACTCACATCTATATGGTCCATTAATCTATGACAAAGGAAGAAAGAATATACAATAGAATAAAGACAGTCTCTTGAATACATAGTATTGGAAAAACTGGACAGATACATGCAAAAAATAAAACCAAGCCAATTTGTTATACTATATGTAAGAATAAACTCAAAATGGATTAAAGACAAGTGTAAGACCTGAAACCATAAATCTCTTATAATAGAAGAAAACATCAGCAGTAAACTCTCTGACACTGCTCTTAGTGATATATATATATATATATATATATATATATATATATATTGTCATATCTCCTCAGGCAAGGGAAACAAAAGAAAAAATAAATAAGACTACATCAAACTAAAAATTTTTTCACAGCAAAGGAAACCATCAACAAATGAAAAGACACCCTACTGAGTGAGAGAAGATATTTATCAATAACACATCTGATACAGTGTTATATCCCCAGTTTATAAAAAACTGATACAACTCAATACAGAAAAACAATTAAGAAATCCCAAACAAACCAAATAAAAAACAAACAAACAAACAAAAAACGGGCATTTAACCTGAATGGATATCTCTCCAAAGAGGGCATACACATGGCTAGTAGACATATGAAAAGATGCTCAGTGTCACTAATTATCAGAAAAACACAAATTAAAACCACAGTGAGATATCACCTTGAACCTATCAGAATGGTTATCATCATTAAATCAGCAAACAACAAGTATTAGTAAGGATGTAGAGCAGGGGTTCCCAACCTTTTTATACCCTAGGGTGCATTCTAAAATATCGGTAGGGCAGCGGGCACCAGCTATTTCTAAGGATATTTATTATTGAACAAGAATTAAAAATAATAAACAAAAATAATTTTAAAATAATAAATTTATTGTACAAATTATATACACACAAAGAAACATATACAAAACATAATACAAAGTAAATAAAAAACACACGTATAATAAAATCATTTAAAAAAACAAAAAAGAAAACATAAAAAAAACAATCTGTCAGTGTGATCTTTGGCATTGCATTTCATTGGCCAGTGCCTCGTAATTAGGAGAGTATGACGACAATCCTGTTAGCAAACAATTATTAAGATGCTCATCAGTAAGTCGAGATCTATATCATGATTTTATTAAATTTATGTTTGAAAACAAAGATTCGCATAAATACGTTGACCCAAAGAACGATTTGATTTTATATGCCGCTTTTTTAAAAAATGGGAACCTTTCTTTGTCGACTATGTTCCATAAGTCCTCTAATATTAAGGATTATTAGCAAAATATCGTTCTTAAGGTTCAAAATTTCTAACTCTAGTTCTTCTGCTTTCCCCTGAACAAGGTCTGCAATACATGCAGCTAGTTCTATTCCATTTATTTGGCAAGTAAAAGGATTGATACAGAAGGAGACAATTGGCTCGATATTTATAAACTGCAGAAATCTCTCTTCAAACTGTTTTTGAAGCACTTGCAGGGTCTCAATAAATAATGACACGTTTAATTCATTGTTACCTAGCGTTTTCCTCATATATGGGAAGTGCACGAGAGACTTGATATGCAGATGTGATATCAACAAAGTCAGTCTGTGTTAAAATGATAGGTTCGTTTTCTCTTATTTGGTCCACTCATTTTAGGACTAAAAAAATAAAAATAAAAATAGTTATAGAACTACAATATCATATCAAATGGCCACCATAATAATAGATGACCTACCTCGCTTTTAGTTCATTTAAAATCGAATATATCAAAACACTGTGATCCTAGCTAACCGTCACGACCCGATCAGTCCAGCAACCACAATCAAAATGGCAGCTTCGCGCCTCCCGGTTGGGGGGAGGAGAGTGTAAAGAGCGCAGCGGCTACACAAGACGCGACGTGTACAAAGGCGAAAGCTAGGGAAACACTTATACATACGATATCGCAAACATACCAATGCATATAATAAACCTGTGTAGATACTCAAACAATATTTTAAACTTCTAACAAATGTATATAAATAAATTCTAGTTTTACTTAGCGTTTATGAAAAACTTATGATGCAGTCAAATAATGGCGGGCGCACACAAATTGGGCCATGGCACGCGCGGGCACGGGGTTGGGAATCCCTGATGTAGAGAAACGGAAACCCTTGTTGGGATAGCAAATTGGTACAATTACTATGAAAACAATATGGTGATTCCTCAAAAAATTAACAATAGAACTACCTTATGACTCAGCAATTCCACTTCTGGGTATTTATCTGAAGAAATTCAGAACACTAATTTGAAAAGATATGTGCATCCCTATGTTAAATGCAGAACTATTTAGAATAGATAAGATATTGAAGCAACCTAGGTACCCAGGAATAGACAACTGGATAAAGAAGAGGTGGTGCATACATACAATGGAATATTACTCAGCTATAAAAAAGAATGAAATGTTACCATTTGCAACAAGAATGGACCTACAGAGTATTATGCAAGACAGATACCATAAGATTTCACGTATACATGGAATCTAAAAAAATAAAATAAATGAACAAACAAAACAAAAACTCAGATACTTTGTTAAGGAATATTTTCATCTATGTTCATGAGGAATATTCTGTAGTTTTTCTTTTTTGTAATGTGCCTATTTGTTTGGTAGCATTCATCAGTGAAGCCATCTGGGTCTGGGGTTGTTTTGAGGAAAGTTTTAAAGATAAATTTAATTTTTAAAATTGATATAGAATTGTTGAAGTTTTTTATTTCTTCTTAAGTCTGTTTTACAATTTATGTCTTTTTAAATAATGTATCAATTTCATCTAGGATGTCAACTTTGACATAAATTTGTTTAATATACTACCTTATTTTTTTATCCTCTTAATATCTGCAGCTTTTGTAGTGATGTCTCACCTCTGTTGTTTTCCTTTATCAAGGACTATAGGCCTGTGCTGCCTGTGGTCCAGAGTTGGAAAGCAGTTATTTATGTGTTTTGTCCAGTTTTCTATGTCTTTTTCTTTTCTTTTTTTTTTTAATGATGGGAGCATCAGTCTGGATCCTGTTGCTCTCTCCTGACCAGAAACGGATTTTCCAATTTATCTTTCAACGCTGTGCAAAGCATTCAAATAAATATTTAGGGCACCAATCTATAGAACTTAGAAAAGAATTCTTTGCTTTTTAATAACAATAGCTAGTCATTATTAAGAATCTATTAGTATGAGGCACAGTGGTAAATGCTTTATATGTCTTCTCTTATTTTATTTTCATAATAGCCTTTGAAAAGACATATTATTCCTACTTAGCAAGGAAGGAAATCATGGCCATAAGGAGTGAATAGCACTAAAGTTAAGATTCAAACCCTTGGGGATGCTGGGATAGCTCAGTGGTTGAGCACTTGCCTTGCAATTGTGAGGTCTAGGATTCGATTCTTGACCCAGGCCTATGAAAACCCATATGCCGAACTGTGGTGCAACTGATACCCGATGGGATGGTGGGGAAGGCTCGGTCCCAGGTTTGGTTCTTGCCCCATACAGCCCCATATCCACCTGTGTGGAATGAGACCACATCACATCTAATGATGTATAACTACGAAGACTGCTCTGAGATTCCCCAGACCCCCTTCTCTCTCTCTGTCTCTCTCTCTCTCTCTCTCTCTCTCACACACACACACACACACACAACTTAAAAAAAAAAAAAAATATTCAGACCCTGGGCTGTCTGACTGCTGGCACTGTGCTCCTCTCCTCCATTTGAGGAAGAAGGACACAGTGGACATCAATGAGTGATTATCAGAGTGAAAAGATTTGGGGAATTAAAGGAGGAACCAGAGATGAAAGAGCGTGGCCTGGCAAAGCGTTATGTAAGGGCAGCCTCTCCCATGACTCACAGACTCTTTAGCTGCAGACCTGTCCTAATCTAAAATGGAATTTATGTTCCTCACTTTGCAAAGTTAAAATTCATGAGCTCTTAATTTTCACAGGTTCCCTGCACCATTCCCAACTTCCAGAAATTTTGTGATTTTTCCTCCGGTGCTAGGAGTCTTTGGTTTGTGAGGACAGTGTCTGGCCTCTTACTCGTTTTCTCTGACTTGTTGTCACTCACTGTGCCCCTGCAGCTTTTCTCTTCGGAATTTTTTTATTTCTTTTTGCTATTATGAAATAGTCCTTTGGTTTCTGGGGTTCTTTCCATAGAATTTAAGCATATTTTTGTGATTCCCATTTACTAAGATTTTTTCCCTCGATTCTCAACTTCTGGCTATGTATAAGCCAGTTTCTTCATTGGTGTTTTTGCTATGTTCTTAGAGAATGAACTCCACTTGCCTTTTCTGTAAACACATGCAATTGCAGCGCCTCTCAATTGTAGGAACCCACCTGGGTTCCTGAGTTAGTCACAGCACACAAATAGCATTCAGAGATCTACTTGAAACCTCTTACTACTCAAATCAAATAACTTTTCATCAACCCCAATTTTACTTAATTTAGCTTCTGATTTGGGGATTCACTTGGTCATTAACACCCTTTATCAGCTTCAGTTTTTCTCATTCCCTTTTCTCTTTTCAGGCTTAACAGTAAGCCTTTACCATATAACTAGATATTACTTCACATTCTTTTCCACTCTGGGTAGTGCTAAATTCAATTTAGAAACCAAAATCTTTCATGTAACTAAACATATTACCTGTATGGTGCAACTGGTCTCATAGCTCTCCTTTCTTTCTTTCTTTTTTTTTTTTTAAAGATTTGTTTTTATTGTTTTTGACAGACACAGAAAGAGAAAGACAGACAGACAGAAAAAGAGAAAGAGAGAGAGAGAAGGGAGAGGGCCCAGAGCAGTCTCCATTGTTGTACATCATTGATTTTTGATATAATTTCATTCCACAAGTGGGCGAGAGGCTGCGCAGGGCAGGGACAGGTCAGGGGCCTCCCACATGGGAAGCTCGCCCTGGGTGGGAGCAGAACCAGGGGCCTCCCACATAGGAGGCTCGCCCCAGTGAGAACCGACTGGTGTCACACCCCAGTTTAGCATATGGGTCCTCATGGGCCAGGGCCAGGATTCAATCCTTGGTCCCCAGGGCTACAAAATGAGTGCTCTATCCGCTGAACCATCCCAACTTCCCCTCATAACTTTTTATCTCACTTCTTATTAGGATAAAAGTTAATTCATGGTGGCAGATAGTTTGCATCATTCATGCCAACTCTGCGAAGTTGGTAAGAACCCTGAGGACTTATCAACTTTAAAGGTGAAAGTGTGGCTATCAATTAGCAATGGCTACCGTGTTTATGGGAGAAGAGAGTAGTGACACAGATGTCAAATGTTTGCCAATCTTGGAAACTTTTCCTTCTTTGATAACAATGGCTATGGGCTGATGTGCCAATAACTAATTTAAGAAAAAACAAAACAAAACTTTTTACACCTGAAATAAATCTTATAATATGGTTAACCTTAATTACTTAATTATATATATATATATATATATATTCTAATTTAAAAGCAACAAAAATGAGAATAAAAAGCTTATGTAGATTGCCCAATGACATATAGCTAGTACGTGGGGAACCTGTCTATAAACCCATTTCTGTTTGATTTGAGACCTGACCCCTTATGAGAAAAGTGAGAAAAAAGTGTTGTACTTGTAGACTTCTGTTGCAAAGATTAAACCTATTTTATTTTGGTGTTGACACATAAGAAGATTACATTTCCCAGGCTCCCTTGCAAATAGATGGGACCATATGATAGCGTTCTGCCAATGAAGTGTGAATGGAAATATTATAATACATGCAACTTCCAGGTTTCAGGCCCATAAAACCTCTCATGCCGTACTTCGCACTCTCTTTCTTTGTTTCTCCTAGTAAGACGTGTCGAGTAAGACTGTGAGGCCATGGGAATTGTAGGTCCAATAGAAGAAAGGACCTCAGGTACCTGAATGCCTTAGAGATATACAGTCCGCTGGTCTGTGATATTTATGAGAAATAAACTTTTTTAATGCTAATCCATTCACTTTTGGAGTTGGATTTGTTACAGGAGTTAACCTACCCTAAGTAGTTTATAACTCAGGTCTCCTAATGTCCAGTCCATGTGTTTTTTCTCATTACCCCGTATAGTGAGTCAAATATATATGCCCAAACAGGCTTCTCAAGGTCTGATAATGTCATTTCCCATCAGTTCCATATATTTTACCACAGATGTACATGTCTGTTTTCTATATCTTGCTTTTTTAATGAGATTAAACTCTTCCTTCATTTTCATTTACCTTGACCCTTAAGAAGGTCAATTGTCTTGGCAGCAGCAGGAGCCCAGCCCTGCCCTCTGATAGATGCCTGTCATTTCATATTGACCTAATTCTCCCTGTCCTCAAAATATCTCAACTAAAACTTCTTTTTCCAATAAGTGTACTTCCTTCTTACACTAATTTTCAATTTTCACACCTAAATAATACTGTCATTCTGACTCTAGGCTGAGGAAAAGAAGCTCTGTATGTTCCCTTAAAATTTGGAATTCAGGTTCATACACTATAGAGTTTCTTTTTCCTGGTGTATTGTTCCTTGTTTGGTTGTTTATCTGATGTGAATCTTATGTTCCAGACTTGCTGGCATCCTTTGAAAGGAAAGGCGCTTAAAGAACTTTTGTGCTATGCTTTGTGGAACACAAAAACATTTGTGCTTGTTAGCATTCTGTTATTATAGTGCCTATCTGATGCTATCACATATGTTTAATACACAGTAATACTGTTTATAGAATCACTTCATTATAATTACAGTTGGGGCTCATGATCACAGCATCAGGAAAGAAGCTATAGGCTTGTCAAACCAGCTCATTATAAACCAACTGCCCCTTTCTCTATAATTACATATGGCTGGCTGGAAGCCTGCTGCCATACCACCTTGCTATTAGGCTGTGTGTTCATATGGGGCTCAATTTGCAGCCTTCTTCGCTTTCCTGGGGCACATTTCCACACCCCCACTGAGTTATCTCTGCTTAAAAACCCCATGTGATGGAACAGTGCCCATAAAACTACCATATAAGTGTCAGAGATTGGAACAGTAGAAAGAAATTGAGCCCAAAATGACAATAATATGTGTGAGTGTGTAGGTGTGTGTGTATCTGTGTGTGTGCATATATTATATTATATTATATTTTAGTTTTAGGTATGACACTCAATTGTGTAGAATGCCATTCATGGAAATGGTACTACAAATGCTTCCTAGAGAAAAGCAATGGATCGAAGGAGCAAGAAAATCATTGGTTGAACTGAAGCTGGCTTTCTTTTGAAATTTGTGAGATAAAACTAATAAGAAGTGGAACATTCTAGAGAAGGAATTGCTCATTAGGTCAGCATTTCCCGAAGTGTATTTTCTGGAATTCTAGTCCTTAGGAGGTTAATGGATGTAAACATAAAACATCGTTTTATGTTTTTTAAAACCTGGATTAACAAGTTAAATTGGTTTCTGTAGGACTTCTCATGTCTTTTAATGTAGTGTGAAAACTTGAACTGTAAGGAGGGCCAGGAGCAGAGGCAATACTAGGCTGGTTTTCCAGAAACAACTGGTCAAATTCATTTGGCTTTGAGTCTTAGAACATGGATATTCAGCCCATAAACTTGAGTATAGCATGAACCAACACACACAATTACAGAGATGGGCTTATCAAAATAAACTTTCCTTCGTTATCACCATTAGCACTGAGCAATGGGAGGTAGTTCTTCGCAAAATCTTTTAGCCTAGAAATGTGGAGGTCCAGAAAAATCTACGGGATTATATTTTATGCTTGTAATGTATAGGCATGGGCTTTACACTGACATCCTTTGTTCATTAAGCATATTGAGTGTATGGGAGAGAAATGATAAATTCTATTATTATTTTTTTTTTAATTTATTTTTTATTGCTTTTGACAGAGAGAGAGACAGAGAGAGAGAGAGAGAGAGAGAGAGAGAGAGAGAGAGAGAGACAGATACAGAGACAGAGAGAGAACTGAACTGGGGGCACTCCCCAGTTCAGCATATGGGTCCACACGGGCCGGGGCTGGGATTCGATCCTTGGTCCCCAGCGCTGCAAAGTGAGCGCTTAACCCACTGAGCCATCCTGGCTTCCCCGAGAAATGATAAATTCTAGATGACACTGGCTTGATTTATTTTAAATTGACTTCCCACATTCATGACGATAGCAGAAAGACATGGATGGAGCCTTGTCGTTTTCCTTCTTCTACTTTTTTTTTTTTTTTAAGATTTATTTTATTGTTTTTGACAGAGACAGAGAGAAACAGAGACAGAGAGAAATAGAGACAGAGAGAGACAGAGAAGGGGGAGGGCCCAGAGCAGTCTTCACAGTTGTATGTCATCAGTTTTCAATGTGGTTTTGTTTCACACTGGTGGGCGGGGGGTCACGCCGGACAGGAACTGTTCTGGGGGCCTTCCACATGCGAGGCGCATTCCCCCAAGCCAGGGGCCAAGCTGGGTGAGGGGCAAGACTAAACTGGGGGTCTTCCACATGGGAAGCACACCCCAGTTTAGTACATAGGTCCACATGGGCTGGGGCTGAAATTTGTTCCTCTGTCCCTGGAGCTGTAAAGTGAGCACTTAACCAGCTGAACCTTCCCGGCATCACAGTCACTTTCCTTCTTAAATCAGGAAAAAAAAGTCACTCTTTACTGTTATTCCTTCCCAAGACTTATATTTGCAGCTATATCCTTCTATAACCTGTACCCACTCCCTGCTCTGGATCCTCCCTCTACCCCCTGCCCCCTCCTTGAATTCAACACTTTTTATTGTCTTCCTTCTTCCTTTCTACCTTCTATACCTAACTATCCCTTAGCTTTATAAACTAAATCTTTCCTACTTATCTACTTTTCTTTACCACCTAATTCCTCAAAGAATATTTTGCTCACTGCTTCCTTCACTTTATTTGGCCTCACTTCTTAATCTTTTGTAATATAATTCTTTTTAAATAGATCTCTCCAAACAGAAAATATTTGCAAATCATATATCTAATCAAAATTTATTATTCAGAATATATAAAGGACTCCTAATACTCAACAGTAAGAAGATAAGCAGCACAATTAAAACAATAGATGGAAATAAATAGACATTTCTTCAAAAAAGATATGCAACTGGCTCATAAGCACATGAAAAGAGGCTCAATAATATTAGCCATTAGAGAAACCCAGATCAATATCACAATAATCTACCATTTCATACCTACTAGGATGTCTATAATTAAAAAAAAACACAAATAAATGACTGTATTTCATCATTTCTTATCACTGAGTAGTATTCCATTGTGTAAATGTACCACATCTTCTTTATCCAGTCATCTATCGAAGGGCATTTTGGTTGTTTCCATGTTCTGGCCACTGTGAACAGTGCTGTGATGAACATATGGGTACAAACATCTTTAAAGATAGGTTTTCAAGGTTTTTGGGTAGATGCCCAGTAGAGGGATGTCTGGGTCACATGGTACTCCCATTCCTAATTTTTTGAGGAATCTCCATACAGTCTTCCATAGTGGTTGTACCAGTTTACATTCCCACCAGCAGTGTATGAGGGTTCCTTTTAAAACAAAAGTAAACTAAACAAGTATTTGCAAGGAGGTGGAAAAATTGGAACCCTTGTACATCATTGGTAGGAATGTGCAAGGCATGACTGCTATGGAAGATAGTTTAGTGGTTCCTCAAAAATCTGAACATAAAGATACCATAGGATTCAAGAATTTCACTGCTGTGTATAAACTCAAAAGAACTGAAAACAGTGACTTACACAGATACTTGTACATCGGTGTTCCTTGCAGCATTATTCACAGTAGCCCCAACATAGAAATAACCCAAGTACCCATCAAGAGACTAATGGGTAACAAAATGTGGCCTCCATTTCATTTGGATCTTTTTCTGCAGTTTTGTCCTGTTCTTTTATTTGGGATGTATTTCTTTGTTTCCTCATTTTGGATGCCTCTCTGCATTTGTTTCCATGTATTAAGCAGATCTGCTATAGCTCCAAGGCTTGGCCAGGTAGCCTTATGTAGCAGGTGTCCTATGGGGGCCAATGGCATAGTCACCCTGGTTGCCTGTGCCAGGTACTTTAGGAGTATCCCTTGTGTGAGTTTTGCATGCTATCTTATTATAGTAGAGGCTTGATTGCTATTTGTACATTCTTGGGTGTGATTTATTCTCAGGCTGACTGGCTGTGGACTTTGGCCATGTCGTAGCTTATGGGCTTCTGTGTGAGTAGTTTACCTCAGGGAGTGGAATTTGCCCCAATGTGCTCTAGTGCCTCTTAAGACTGCCCTTTGGGTTTTCTGCTTTGAGGCTAATTGGGTTGTGGTTCAAAGCCGACCTCTGCATATATTGATTCTGGGCTTCTTGGGAAGGGCTTTAGTGCAGGCCCAGGCCAGCCACTACCTGTGACTGGCAGGGTACTACTTGGTAGGATCTACAAAGTGATTTGTAGTCGGTCACTACCTTTCTGAACCTGGAGACACATGGGAGAGGCTATGCTTTGAACTGAGGGCAGCTGCCACCATTGTTGGGCTTGTGGTAGCTTTGCAAAAAGCCCAGGGCACCCTGAGGCCTGCTGCTGACTACTGGCTTTTGTAGGCTCCACTGCTGATAGGGTCTTATGTGATATGCACTTGTATAAAGCATCACCAAGTGGGGTGAGTAGCATTCACCGGGTTAATGTAGATTCTGGTTTGTTGTCAGTGCTAAGCCAGGAGCTACTCAGCAAGAGTCTCAGAGAACCCTGAGGCTAGCTGCTGCCTGCCTGGGGCCCACAATCCCTCAAGAGTTATCCAGTTAAAGACTGCAGCCTGGGCAGGGCTGGCTGCTTACCACGAAAGTGCCTCCAGTGTTGTGTGAATTAGGTGGACACAGTCCAAGGGAATCACCAGGGTGGAGCTAGTGGAGTTCACCAGGTCAATAGAGATTCAGCTTTGGCCTTGTGGAGAGAGGGCTCAACATAGGAGTGATGGCACAAACCTGTTGGCTGTATAACAGGAAGGTTCTACACAGAGAAAATGGTGACTGTCTGTTCAGGACTCACCCTGAAGCCACACAACTCTGATGCCTCCTGATTCACAGTTCCTCTGCTGGAGCCCAAGACAAGTGCCTATAAGTGAGTAAGTGTGCTCAAGCCCTTTAAGAGGATGTCTAGGTTTCCTGCAGCCTTCCCTCTCACCTGGGCAGGTGAAACTCCCACTATTTTTCACAAAGAGATGTGGGGGTTCCTCTTCCCAGCACCAGGACTCTGGCTGAGGAACCTGTTGAGGCACTAGGGTCCCTTGCTACTCCTAGGGTAGGAGAACCTCCATGGCCAAAATATCCCTCCCAGTTTTCAACTTCTACGTGCAGGTGTGGGGCTGGCTTATGTCCCGGTTTTGTTCCTCTTACCAGTCTCAACGTGGCTTCTTCCTTATAGCCTTAGTTATAGCACCTCTCTTCATTAAGACTTCAGATCGTTCTCTGGGTTGATTGTTCTGTCATTCAGTTGTAATTTTAATGTGGTCACAGGGGAAGAAAGCACAACATTTATCTACTCTGTCATCTTTGATCTGCTTCCATCATTTCTTTAGGTCCCATTTCTATGAAACTTCTGTATGTACAAGTTAAATTGTTTTTCTTTCTCCTGGTAATCTATGACATGTCAATTTAATTAGACCAGCCTAAGGAACCAAGGATGAGGGGGGAAGAATTTTTTCTCCATGATACCTCCTTATACCTCCCTAAACATATTACTCCTTCATGTATTTTTATCTGTTATTCAAATCAATGATTCTTAGAACATGGATTCCCTAAAATCTAATACATAAATGTGTATGACTATGTATGTGTGTGTGTATATATATCAGAGTGGTGATAGGTTTTGAGGGATCTGTGAATCCCACCTCTTCAAACCACCCAAGGAAATTAAGAACCACAAATTTAGGTACTTAAATGTGAAAAAGATGAATTTATTTTTATAAAATAAAAATAAAGATATGAGAAAAGATAAAAATCACTTAAAATGCTTCCAGAGTTTTCAAAGCACTCATCTACCCATAGGCAAGGCGTCAGGGGACCCTGTTATAATCGAAAGTGGAATAGTGGAATTGTATCAGGATATCAAATCTTCACTCTCGAAAACTGCACAGAATTGTGATAAGCTGTGTCCTATATTCCAGAAAATGTGCAATACTCTGAACAAGATGACAGATTCAGGGTTTTATCCAGAAACAAATTATCTTTGTTTGCTGCTGATCTGCAGAAGTTCAGTATTCTTGGGTTATACAACCTTGGAGGAGACTTCCCATCTGAAAAGGAGGGGTGGGGGGCTCATTGTTGCCCCAGATGAATGAAGGCATTTTGTGGATGTGTGCTTGATACATATATGCTAAGTTCAAAAAATCATTTTGAGCAATTAAAAATGATGATCTTGGATGCATTTTATTCAATAATTTATACAGCCACTGTCATACTATTCCATAAGGAGTTCCCTATACCCTGCCCCCCACCCAGCTCTCACTCCTGCTGGGCTGGTCATTAGCCATTCACAGATTTAAATAAAAAGAGCCCATGATATATACAGGCTGTCTTTAGGGGACAGCCTTACTTTGGTAGTTAGCAGTGGAAAGAAACTGTTCATGTTAAATGAAGTTTTCTTTCTCTCATTAAAAGTGTCCAGTTTAGGAAGGTCATATAGGAAAGTGTGCATTCTTTTTCAAGCATCACCAGAAAATCATTTCTCACCCAGAAAAATCAGGGAATGCCTTTCCCACCACAAGAGAGTTGGGTGGGAAGTCCTGGGGCTGAACAATCAGAGGCAGCTTGGATTAGTGTAGCATCTTCATTAACCATTTAAGTGGTCTTTGGTAATCATTTGACCTCTAACAATAATAGCCACCATTTACTGAGTGTGAGATTGTCTATGTTATTATGTGTTATCCTCAAAATGGGCTTATGAAAAAAAATGTTACTGACTATTTTATGATAGGAGGAAACTGAGACAATGTAAAGCTAGGTTACGTAATTTGTCCAAAATCTTACAGATAATACAGGGAGAGCAGGGTTTGTTTCTAACTTCAATGTTTACCTACTAATCTATTATACAACTTTCTATTGCTTTTTCCCAAAGAGTAATGGACACCCACTTACCTTTCTGGATTTTTTTCTTCCAAGCAGATTGTTATAATGAAAAAACATTTTTTGTGCCTGTGCATATACTTACATTTGGCCAGGTACTATGCTAAATAAAACCTTTCTCAGAAATCCCAATAAGGCAGCTATAATTATACTTGTAATCATCATGGTTCTTCAGAGAAACAGAAACAATAGGAGACATATATGGAATTGGCTCACATGATTATGGAGACTAAGAAGTTCCAAAATCTAGTCAGCAAGCTGGAGACATGGAGAACCAAAAAATCATGTAAGTTCCAGTACAAGTCCAACTTTGAAGGCAGGAGATCAATGTCCCAGCTTGAACACAATCAGACCGAGAGGGAGCAAATACTGTATTGAACCTTTTTGGTCCATTCAGACCTTCAGCTGATTAAATGAGGCCCATTCACATTAGGGAGGGCAAACTGCTTTACCCAATCTATCAATTCAAATATTAATCTCATCCAGAAACATCCTCATAGACACAGAATATTTAACCTAGTATCTGGGTATCCCATAATCCAGGCAAGTTGACATATTTAATTAACCACCACAATTCCCCAAATATCTATTAACAGAAGAGGAAAGTAAGGGTCTAAGGAAGTTGTTGATGTCATCCATCTAATGAGACATAGATGTGACGTCCAAGCATTGGCTGCTGCAACCTAGTTTACGGTTGGTGCCTCCTTCTTCCAAACCATATTCATTTGCATAGATTTTATCCTTCTTGATAGTACCAAGGAGTGGGCAGAGTAATTAAGGAAGGATTATGATAATTCCTAGGAACCTGTCAAGTTTCAAAGCCATGGGGTGTGGATTATGAGTTCTGTCATCTACTTGTCTTGAAGTTTTCTTCCCTGAAGTAATGGCTCCAGGTGGAATTGGTAAGAGATTAAAGAATCATCAACATACTCATACTTCAGCGATATCATAAACAGATGAAATATGTCGGTGTGAACCAAGAAAGTCTATAGCTCACATTTATTGATAATTCAATCCCTCTTCATCATCCTTTGTCTACTGCACATACATACACTTCAATCCTATAAATTCCATTCCGTTACTTCCTTCAAAGTGGAGTTACTTAGGCTATGTGCTACTCTGTATCCAATAATTATTACTTCATTTGCATTTCTTTATGATATCAGCAACATGAGAAGGGTGTTTAAACACTGCAGTGTTTCTGTATTTGTGAGTTTCTACCAGTACCTCCCATTAATTTAATGATAATTCCTTCTACATTTATCTACTAAATCTAATATATTATGCCTTCGCCAATGCAATAGCGGTACCTCTATATATTTTGCTTTAGAATTTAACCCTATAGACTCTTCACTTGGAAAATCAGGATAGTAATACCTGCCCTGCTAATTCTACGGGGTCATGGAACATTCATTTATGCAGTATCTCAAATTCCTCTGCTTTTATTTTTTATTAATTTAATTTTAATTTTCTTCAAATGATGTATGCAATGTTTTTAAAAACCAAATAACTACTATGGTACCTAGAAAGAGAAATAACACTCTATACCTGACTGTCACCACCCTTTGAGAACACTTAATTTTCCTTTAGTGTTTATTGAACTCTTTTTTTTTTTTTTAAGCGCGTGCCTTTTAGAATTGCCATGTAAGGTATGTGTGGGTCCCATGGCTCAGACTGTAAGCTAGCATGTAATCCTTCTATTTTCTGTATGACTCTTCACTCCACATCTGGTCTCCAGCTATTTCTAAGTGTCCCCAACTATAGAATATTTTTATTTCAAACTTTCCTGCGAGTAAATTTCTTGTCTTATTCTAGATGAGGAGAACTTTGTAAACCGATGAAAGGTACTAATGTTCCAAACAAGGGTTTGCAAACTATGGCCTGTGAGCCATATCTGACATGCTACTTGTTCTTTGAATAAAGTTTTATTGAAATACAGTCATGCCCATTCATTTAAGTATTATCTATGACTGCTTTTGCACTTCAACTACAGATTTCAATGATGTGATAGAGCCCATATGAGGCACAAAGCCTATAATATTTACCATCTGACCTGTTACAGAAAAAGATTTCCAGCCCCTAAACTATATTTATAGACTTCCAAACAATCCACTTATTTCTAACTCACCCTGTGTATCAACTACAAAATTACCTGGTGCCTTACATTCTGGGAATCTGTGGTACAGTATTAATCAGCCTGCTCCTTATCAGCATTTCACCACTACATGTAGTTGAATTTGCTCTTTCCTCTCTGATATACCAGTTACCACTTACTCATCTGAATTCTATCTTCCAAAAAAATAGTATATCTGCTATTGTTTTAACTTGTATTCTCATTGCCCTTACAAGTTTATGCTTCTTCTCTTATCTTGCTGCTATTTTTATAGAGTCGAGGAATTACCAGTTGGTAAATTCCAATCAAGGTATTTCAAGCAGGAAGGAATTTAATTTAGGGAATATAGTTGTTTCGAATACTGTACTAAGGGTTGGTGTTTCACAGATCAAGTAGAGTCTCTTCTTTTCTCAGGTTTACCATTAGCTTTCACAGAATTCGGAAGTACAGGAAATCAGCTCATGTGACCCTTATAGCTCTGAGTTAGATGCCATAATGAAAACTGCCTACAACCCATCTGCAAAACCTCAGACTCACTGAAGCTACATCTCTGCACATTTTTCAACAGGGACAATAAAATCATGCCTGCCTCTTTTCTACTTACTACCTAATCTGGAAATGCTCGGGCAAAGAATTATGGGATATATATTCCCAAGGGTGGGGCATTGGAGGGGAATTGTGCTGCACTGCCCACAGACTAGCACAAGGAGCTAGCAGAGATAGACAAGTGCTTTCAAACGTACATAGTTAACTTTCTACACCCACGTCTTCCGCTCTACCATCAAAGTTTCTGGAAATTCACTGCTGCCCACTGGATGGACATTGTACTCTGGGTTGACTTATTGTGGTGTGATGTTAGGCAAATCATTCAGTCTTGCATTTCACTGGTCAAGTAGAAAGAAAGAAAAAACACCTAATTTATGAATGCTGTAAAGAGATAGTGCATGTTAAATGTTTAATAAACTGCAAAATGCCATATAAAATTAAAGTCCTAGATCTATGCAGATAAATTAATTTTGGCTTATGTTTCTCACTCCAAAGAATAGCAATGTATGTCTCCAGGGAATACATCTACCTGTCAATCTTGTCTCAGACTTCTTTTCATTTGTCTTAAAAAAAAAACCTATTTCAAACCCTAAATGTAGCAAAATGTCAACACTGTACTACATTTATTTCACTCGTCATCAGCCTATGGCAGATATGGCAGATGTTCTGACAGATAATGAGAACCCTGGACAGCTCTAAGACGAGGAAAAGTGGCTCAGAATCGACTTTCGATTACAAAGCCTTGTTTTTATGCAGAGGCCTCAAGGTTATAAGATGTCATTTTTACTTTTATAATTTCAACCTAGGTCTCTAACTGGCAGTACCAATCTCAAATCTTAAGTATCTGCTACAGCCCAAAATAAAATCTGTTAATATCTGTAGCAAAATAATAAAAAAATCTGGTTCTACTAATTTGCAAATTATTCCATTCTTCTCTTATTCAATGCTAATATTCTGCCTTGTATATGACTACTAGGAAATTAAAGTGTATTAAAATATGTAGCAGAATTGTAGCCCAGTGGAGATGGAATTTCTGTTGTGTGTTCACTCTTCTTTAGATGAAGGGGCTAGACAATCATGCTGGAATCATATAAGGTGGATTCTATCGGAAGGGTGAAGATAAAGGGCTTTTGAAGCATGAAAACTAACTTTACTCAGAAGTGTGGACATAGGGTCAGCCCCCCATTTTAAAAAGATTATATTTGAAGCTCATGTGCTTTGAGAATTTTAAAGGAAAACTTCCGAAACCCCGGGAAAACCCTTGGACAGGAGGAAAAGAGAATGATAATTCTAGGTTCACAATGGGGCAGACGCTCGAACCAATCCTTACACAGAGCCTCCAATAATGCTTAGTCCCCTGCACAGGGCTTCTCACAGTATAGTCCGTAGACCCTTGGGGATAGGCAGTTCATGAGATAAAAACTATTTCCATAATATTGTAAAACACTATGTACCTTTATTTTTCAACTGTTGATTTTTATCCATGTTGTGCAAAAGCCATGGTATGTCAAACTGCTGACTCCTAAGCATAGCATGAGTCACAAGGCAGTGGCACCAAACTACTGGTAGTTACGATAATCTTCATAGTCATACACTTACATTAAAACAAACAAACAAAAAAAAGAGTTTTATTTAAGAATGCTGTTAATAAAGCAATAGAAAATAATATCTTTTTTAAACATTGACTTTGAATACATGTCTTTTTAATCTTCTGTGTGACAAAATGGGAAACATGCACAAAACACATCTGTGGCACAGCCAAGAATGACCATTATCAAGGGAAAATAATTCCTGTCATTACATGATTTGCTAGTTGAACTAGTTACTGTACTTTTGTTTTGGAACACCATTTTCTTTTTCTGGGAAGAATGACTTACAGAGAAACTAGAATTACTCTACCTTGAGTCTTTGATGGCTATTTTCTTCAAGCATAAATGAACCTAGGTTGACTCATCCAGGTTTGCCAAGGACTTCCCTGGTTTTAGTGCTGAAGCTCTAGCACATTCCCAGGAGCCTGTCAATCTTGAGCAAAGTGGACAGTAGGTCACTCTTCAGGGGTGGCAAACCTTTTGGCGATTGAGTGCCAAAGTTTATGAACCAAGAGTATACTCGCTTGACTCGCATGCCAACCCATCGAGTGAGATAGAGGTATCGATTATTTTTATGTCTATAAGAACATAAACAATAATTTTTTAAATGGTATTCACAGCTCTGCGTGCCGAAATAATTGCTCCGCGTGCCACTTTCGGCATGCATGCCATAGGTTCGCCATCCCCGCTCTAGGTGAACTTGTCATTTCAAGGACAACCTGAGAGTATTTGTTGTCAATGATAAAATTTGAGATTTCAAGCAAACAGAATTTTGGCAAACTTAGGTTGGAAACTGTGATCTTATTATTTATTTTATTTTTTTTTTTGACAGACAGAGAGAGAGAGAGAGAGAGAGAGAGATACAGAGACAGAGAGAGAACTGAACTGGGGGAGCTCCCAGTTCAGCATATGGTTCCGCATGGGCTGGGACTGGGATTCGATCCCTGGTCCCCGGCGCTGCAAAGTGAGCGCTTAACCCACTGAGCCATCCCGGCTTCCCCAGAAACTGTGATCTTGACAGCTTCTCAAAACATAAGGACCATTTTGAAAAGATGAAGGTGATATTAATAAATGTGATATTTATTAATGAAATGTTATCAACATTCAGAAGATCTACATATCTCAATGAAACAATATTTTCCAAATGGTCAATGCATGATGTTAACAAAGTCTTGTGTGGATAAAAAATCCATTTAAACTATGAAATGGATCAATGAATTTTAATATAATGAATACCAAGTGTTCATTAATATGGTTTCAGGTTCTATATTGCAACTGATCGTTAAAACTACCACTTTTTGAGTTTTGGTATTGTATCAAAGAAGAATGTCCACAATTATCTGAAAAAGCAATTACATGCTCCATTCATCCTTTTCCAATTATGTGGCTGTGTGAGGCAGAATTTTCTTCAGTCAAAACAACAGATCATGACAGAGTGACTGTGGAAATGTATGAGATTTTCTCTCCTATTAAGCCAGGCATTAAAGAGATTTTCCAAAAAATGCAAAAATTCTCACTAATTTTTATTTTACTTTGGAAAATGTGCATTTTTTTTCCCCACAAAATACATTATATATATTGACACATTGTGAATTTATTATTTCTTTTTGGAAATAATCAATAAATATTTAGAAAAGTTTCAGTTTTCATTTTAAATACAGTAAATATCAATGGATATAACCCGCATAAACAAAAGCTCTTTGGGGATCTTAATGATTTTTAAGAGTATAAATGAGTCCTGATAGCTAAAAGTTTAAGGACCGCTCTCACAGGTAGTGTGCTTGCTAACTGAACCAAGACCCATTGCTAGAGTGTATTGTTCCTGTGGGAGCAACAGTTGAGAAAACCCAGCCCTAATCATTGCCTCCTGAGCCCTAATTCCTCTCTCACTTTTTAAAGAGATTCACACTCCAGCACTCCTCAGTTGCTTATGCAGATTGCCTTTCTTAACCACCTTCTGTGTATTAATCACAACTGAGCAAGTCCCTCTACCCAACCACCCACACTGAGATGTAATCAGCTAGACTGGAAACCTTCCATCTGAAGATATGTATGTGCTTGGGAGATTCTTGAATGTATTCTAAGTACTAGGCGTAATGGACAGGTGTGTGAACATCAGTGCTTTGAAAGACTTATTATATCCCTAATGGAACAGTGTGAGGGGCATCAAATTAATTCAGGGAGAGACCCATCTTTCCTCAAAACTGATAACACATGTTTCTCAAACTTCTTTGTCAAGATACTCATAGACTGACATTTCTGAAGGCTGTAGGTTTATTACTTTAAAGATTGTACAATGTGAAAGAAACATAACAAATCATGTTTGTCTTACCCTTTAAAATATTAATAGTAAATTCATTTTCTCTCTTCTTTTCTACTACTTCATCTGACTTGCCAATTTTCAATCCTGGATCAACAGAAACTTTTACTTTGTCTGCTATACTCTATGACTGCTGAGTGTAGCTACAGATCACTCCATAACCACGCTAATTGGCATAATCACCAATGGATAGTTTTCAAGACCAGCTGTGTTCACAAGCTTTTCAGCAATTTCTTTGCCGCTGGTCAGAGCCCTTTCTCATTCTCATTTAGCTGTTTTCACATCACCATCTTTCCACTTCATGCCAAGTTTCTTCAAAGATAAGTTCTACAACAGTGTTTTGGAAAGACACTATATTCAATAGAACTCAGTTAATTATGTTCGCGACAAAAAGATTCTGAGGAGAAATACTTTAGGAAAACATTGGACCAAAAAAAGAGGATAGCCATCTCTTCTGCAGGACTTCTCAATAGGAATTTTCCATGCAAATATGCATTAAGACTCTGAAATGGGTCAAGATATTTCCCAGACATCTGATCACATAATTCTATTTTTTAAATGGAGCATCTAGGGGACTTGTGTTTCACAGAACACACTTAGGGGAATATTTATTTCTTCTGGCCATTCCTACTTTTACTTCTTCCTAATGATTTGCTTTCTAAAAACAGTAATGACTTTCTAATCACCCTAGTTAAGTATCTGTAACCCAATATAGCATAATGGTAAACACCCGGATGGTGATATCAAACATTCTAGGTTGGAATTCTGGCTCAGCTACTTATTAGCTGTGTGACCTTGGGCAAATTACTTAACCTCTCTTTATGTTAATATTCTCATTTTAAATGGGAACAATAATTGTACTTATTTATACTATAAAGAGTAAATGAAACATAGTATTTAGAACATAGTGAATTGCCTCTCGGCCTTTTGGCTAAGATCAAGTGTAGAACATAGTGAATACTATAAAAATGTTAGCTATTATAATTAAATAATATAGTTAGCTTTTGAAGGGAAGAAACAAGTCTTATTTATTTTTGTGTTCCTCACTCATTGTAATTTCTGGTACAAAATAAGAATAAAATAAATGCCTAATGAATCATAATACATACTATACTTACAGTGTTTACAATTATAGCATGCTTTTGTACATCTTAATTCATCAGATTTTGACAATATCTTACTAGAGAGCCAGAGTAAGAATTTTTATAACATCTTTTTTTCCCCTGAGAATGAAAAATAGAAGCAGTGACTTCTGCCGTTTATTAACCTATATAATCTTGGGGAAATTGTCTAATTCCAGATCATTGTCAAAAATTATCTAACAGTCCATCTAATATTATTTTTAAAAAATACATAGAGAAAGTATTGACACATCCCAATTTTTGCCAAACAATGTTCTGCCTAAAGGAAAATTATTTTAATGGGGAAAATAATATGAACTTTAATTTCTTAAATATGTATTGTTTACTTGAGATAGAAGAACCATCTAGAATCAAAATTAATTTAAACAATAAGAATAAACAATGTCATTATGGTATTTGGTTCCAAAGAAAGAATGACCATTTGAGAGATTTATCAGGTAGGCAAAGCAGAAAGCCATAAAAGATGAACTACAGTTTCATTCTCTGAGAACAAACAAAATGTCCCAAATCAAACTGCTGTTTTGAATTCTATGAAGGAATTTATTAATAAAAACAAATTAACCATGTGGAATATCAACAAGTATACTTCTGGTGAAGGAGGTGGAGACATCTGAAAAATCACTGCCTATTAATAAGGGCAATGCTCTAACACAGGTGCCATTTTGCTAGGGAAGCAGTGTCCTGCCAATATCATACCTGCCAGGCCCTCTCTGTCCACAGAGAAGAACTTAACATTAGTTCCAGATAGTTCACTTGGTTGTATGCTGTTCTCCCTTTGAACCAAATTAGTCTTTTCTACTTCCTTACTGGCTCTTATGCGTTCACCTTGAGATTTTCCCTGCTCTCCACCTTTACCTATCTTCTCTTGGCCTGTCTGAACTCTGAATAATGAGTTCTACCACAGGTCAGATACAATAGTTGTCTGGATCATCTTGCCCTATCTTGATAACTAGATCCTGATTCTAGATGCCTTACTTTACCTATAACTCCTTATTGGCTGGGACTTATTGAACCTGACTTTGGTTGCATGTTTGTTTTTTTTTCTTTTGATATTATATCAGCAAGATACATTGTTTTATAATAGCAGTGGGCAAACTATGGCGTATAGGCAAATCTGGCTTATAGACTATTTTTGTAAATTAAGTCTTACTGGAATACAAACATGATCATTCATTTTTGTCTTATTTATGGCTGCTCTCATGCTACAACAACAGACTTCATTATTTGCAATAGAGATCATATGGCCAACCAAACTGAAAATATTTAATATGTGGGCCTTTAAAGAAAAATGTTAATGACCACTATACTATACTAACAGAAGGCTCAGATGTGGTGTTTTGTTTAGATTGTTACGCTCTCTGTCCTGACCTTCCAGCCAAATACCATCCATAGCTCTCCTACCTCTCCTATCCTGAGATAACAACCCAGCAATTGGCTATCACTGATTACCAGGTAGCAGCACCTAGTTGACTGGTCAAGTATGATTCTAAGTGGAAAGGTATTTTGCTATTGTTTCTTTTGTGTTCCTCCAATAGAGATTTTTCGGCAGACTTTGATTTATTTCCTATTTCCATTTTTTTTAACTTTCCAATCTACTTTTGCCCAGTCTGATCAATCTGTTCTCTCTTTGTAGAATAGGCCCTCCTGAGGTACCCAACTCAGGATGTCCCCCTTGGGCGATACCCTGGACTTCTATACTTTTTCTCAGCTCTCTACTGGTTTCTGAAAACTCTTGACCTTGGAGAAATTGATCTCAGAAGAAAAGCATTATATTATACCAAATATCAGTATAACTCTGAATGATTGAAGGCCAGTTTAATATATGAACTTTTTAAAGGTACTTGTGCTTTAAGAAAGTTGATTGCCTATGCAAAGTCATGGTCCATTTCAAAGAAGATGTTCTTAGTTCAAGTGGGAGTCTTCTTATCATCTTTCAGATTCCATTTGAAAGCAACCATATGCTGCTCTGTGGGTGACTCACCTTTCACCAAGACTTCTACCAATGTCTCAGTCTGGCCATCAAACCTGATAACATCTGGCCTTTACTTTTTCCCAAACAACTTCTCCTACCAATGGAATCTACTAAGTAACTTATATGTCCTTTTGACATAACAATCCTCTTCTTGAAGAAATGAGCTACCCATTTGTTTCTACCAGTGGATGCACCTCATCTTCTTAAAGTTGTTCAGAACTTACTTCTCCCAGCTGACACATACAAGATACAGAATTCTTATGGGGAGGAACAACTTAGCATTCAGCTTTTAATGTTAATAGGCAAGTACAATGACCAGGAATGAAAATAAGTATCTCCCACCGATTTAACATACTCATCTATGCCCTTGAACATGTTCAAGCATATCAGTACACTCATTCTCAGCTCCCCATTTCACCACCATCATTCAGTGTTATTCTTCACAATGAAGGATTGGCAGTGGAAGAGCCTCCTGTATTTGCACTTACAAGGTGAATTACTTCAGAAGTGTTTTGCTATCATTTTGAACATCTTGATATTTTCTGTATGAATAGGTTATGTATGTCTCCTCATAGGATGTTTACACGCATTTGTTTCCTTTTCATCACACTTTGCTTTAAACAATGCTTTAAACATAGTTCATGTTCTTCTAGCTTAAGATCTATCCTAAAATTACATTTGACTGAGATGTTTCTAAGATGTCTTTTCTATCAGAAAGTGACTCATTCTATGCCACTTCTGATGACACCCTTCACTCTCTGTATGGCAGTATTCTTTATATTTTGTCAAATTTATCTCAGAACTCTGACAATTGCCTACTTTATCTAGTTGCCTCAAGCTTTCATACTTTCTCCAGATGGCCACCAGAGCTATCTTCCTAAACTTAAAACAGGTCAGAACACCTTTACCCTTTGTACCCACATAACCAAATTCTTACCTACTCTAAAAAAATCACCTCATATCTCCATGAAATTTCCTAGATTTCTTCATCAATCTTAATTTCTTCATTTCCTAAAGCACCATAGTACTGTACATCTTTATGACAGCAGATTTGAAATTCTTAAGAAATACACATACAAACATTTAGCTAAAAAGGAAAGGTGTCAGTCGTTGATTGGGCCAAAGCCTTTATGACCTCAATTCAGACCTATGGCAATTCTTGGTTGAATTCCTGGACCTAAGGAGAGTGAGCCTCTCTCACTCTCATTAGAACTCCCTAGTTCTCATTAGAACTCTCACTAAGTCTCATTAGAACTCCCAAGTAGGTCTCGAGGAGAAAGAATTCCAGCAAGACACTGGAGATTTCTTGTGGCAGGTCTTGGCTCAAAGCCCCTCCCACCTAAACACCAAACCACATAGAGAAATGATAAAGAAGAAAAGGCTCTGAGGTATATGCATGACACTTTAACACAAACCAAACCTACCATCTAGTAATTGGAATCTAATCAACGTCCTGTGATCCTACTGATGGGATCAGTATTTTCTCCTCTTACGGAGAATTAAGAATAAGTGGACACATAGCCTTGGGCAGAAATTTAACCTTTGCTCTTTTATTCTCCATCTTTTTATTCTATTAGCCTGTGGAGACTTACAGCAAAAGCCCATTGTCTATGAGAGGCCTGACTGCCTCCTTGGAGAAGAAAAACAATGTATTATAATATCAGGGAAGCGGGGCTCTCCTGATAGTGAACTCATTTTTTCCCCCATGCTCTAGGAACTTGAACCAAGGTTGTTTTACTGTTGCTCCCACAGTTGTTAAAAGTGGGAGGTACAAGACAGTAATTAAGTTAGCGCTAAGATTATACGATATCCTGAGCAATATTTAACTCCCATTCTATTTCCCATCTCAGGCTATACTCAGCACTCATCAGCTTTGGTATTTAACCAGGTTTTCCAAAGGTTACACAATGGTCATTACGTTGAACACATTGGATTACATCATTTTTCAGCATGGTCCAAATCATACCAGACCCTTACCAAGTGGAGTGCTAAAGAGTGCCCAGAAAAAGAGAAAAAAGAGGTGCCCAGTACCATTGTTATTGTTGTTTTTATCCTTTGAAAATCGATAGTGAGGCTGGAGTCATTCTCGAAGTGGAGTCTGATTTGATAAAAACTTTCAGTTCTTCATTATATTAATTTTTCAATTTTGGTCTAGAAAATTATCCCAAAACTTAGTGGCTCAGAACCACATGTATTATCTCACAGTATCTGTGAGTCAGGGATCCAGGTGCAGCTTAGCTGGGTCCTCTGGCTCAGGATCTCACAGGAGGTAATCAAATTGTCAGCCTGAGTTGTAGTCATCTCAAGGCTCTGTTGGGGGAATAGATGCTTCCAAGCTCACTCACAGGGTTGTTGGCAGGATTTGTCTTCTAGCTGGTTGTTGGACAGAGGACCTCAGTTCCTCCCTGGCTGTTGGCTGGAGGCCACCCTCAGGCCATTGACACTTGAGCCTCTCCAAAGAGAATCTCCCAATGTGGTAGCTGGCTCCCTCAGAGCAAACAAGCCAACAGTACCAGAGAGAGAGTACAAGTGGGACAGAGGTCACCGTCTCTTTCTAAACCAGTCTTGGAAGTAACATCCCATTTTTTTCTGCCATATTCTATTCATTAGAACTGAATCACTATACTCAAGGGGAGGAGATTCCACAAGGGCATGAAAACCAGGAGGTGGAGATAACTAGGGGCCATTTCAGAAGCAACCCACCATATGCCCATTCAAGTATAAATATATGCCTGCAGCGGTTAGCCTTCTTCTAGTTCCCTGTCCCTGTTTTGTTCTTACGGTTTCAGGACCGAGCTCACATACCTGCATTCTTTTTTTTTTTTTTTTTTTTTTTT
>PVKE010004953.1:33659-61705 GCA_004027555.1 Craseonycteris thonglongyai | reverse complement strand
GTTTGATAGTGAGATTCCATTTGTATTAATTGGATCTCTTGATTAGGTGTGAGTGCTTTCGATGCCTGCTACCTTGGTGACTCCCACAGTGACCCACTAGCTCAGGGCTGGGCTCACAAAAGGTTCAATTAACTTTTGTTATTTGATCATGTTTTCCTTCTAAAGCCAGAGATGATTTTGCTCTGAGGCTGGGTCCTGGCATTTGAAATCTCCCTACATTGGTGCAGAGTACTTCATTTACAAATGATTGGAAACCTAATCCCAATCACTTGAACAAATAGTGGTCTATTTTTCTCACCTCAGAAGACAGCCACGTCAGAGCCCGGGTCAGGTTTTCTGGGCCTTTCCCTCCTGCATGTCTCCTCACAGGACGGCTGCTCCAGCTCCTGGCAACACATCTGCACTCAGGTCTAGAGTCAGTGCCAGCCACACCTGTCTCCTTTATAGGGAGTAGGGAGGAAGCTTTCTGAGTCCTCCCATCAAACTCCAAGACACCTCATTGGCCAGAACTGTATCACAAGACCACCCTAAGATGAAAGGAGTCTGGGAGTGTAGGTGAGCTCTTCTAGCCTCTAGTGGAGCGAGCAAAGGGAAAGGAAGTGCAGGCTCCACGCCACACAGGCCAAGCAGCAGGACGGCCTCATCCCGAGGCCACACCCTGGGTCCCAACCCTTGACTGACAGGTGCGTCTACTGCAGCTGTGCAGCCTCCTGTCCTTGGGCTCACCCACCGCCCCAGTATGGCCTGGGGTGTCTCTCTGAGAACAGGCACATGGTTCAGTGCTCCTGGAGTGGAGTTAATCTATCTGTGGTTTAGGTTTACCTTGTCTCTTGGTAGATTTTGCACTTGGCATTGAAGGCTCCCCAACAAGGAAGCAATTAAGTCAGTTGGACAATGCTGCCTGTTTTTGAAATCCCATGGGTTTAACTAAAATTACAAGTACCAATTTGGGCATTAACCCAATAATTTTTTTGATCCTTTGTGCTGGCTGGAACACAGGAAGAAAGTCAATAAAAAAGAATAATTTTCTTCAGTTCTCACCTTTCTACTGACCCCTGCAACAGCCCCCTCAAATGATCTATGCACCTCTTTGATTAATTTCTCTGCTCATGTTCATCCACGGCTCACAAATTTGGATACTCATCTCCATCCAGAGCTCGTATCAAATGTCTGCTTCTAGTAGAGGCAAACTAGGTGATGCTTTTTGTAACCACTATGTCAAGAATTTAACCCTTTCAGGGCTCTGCTTTCAGCCATTTATAAGAAAAAGAAATTGGTTGTCCCAAATTGATACTAAAGTTCACGTTTAAAGAAGGTTCCTAGAGAAGGCAACAGTTTAACCTCAGAGAATGCATCTTTAATAGCAAATGTTCAGCCAGGCACCGCGACAGCGTCATCTGATCTCCACCCGGAAAGATATCTTGTTCCACGTGTGGAGGCACAAACATGGAGCAGCAGAGAGATGCAGGCCCTCTGCTCAGCGGCTTAGTGAGACGAGCCCTACACCACAGAGGGACAATACAACAATGCACAGTAGCTGTGACAAGTGCAGGCTTAGTACAGGAGCTTAGCACGAGGGAGGTGCTGTGATCCTGGAGGACTTTGGGGAAGATTAGCATGTTTTAGATGGCTGAGTAGGAGCAGAGGACATTTCAGGGTCCGTGGGTAGCAAAGGAGATGAGGGAAACTGAAGGGACATAGCAGGGGTATCAAGTTAGGGCAGTGGAGTTATCGAAACCTGGAAGGTGAGTGGGACAGACTGGAATTTCTGAAATTCCACCCTAAGCCCTTTATCCTGTTTGCTAGTTGTTTTTAATAGTTTCTTCTGAAATCTCCTCAGCAGGAGCTGGTTGGAATTTAAAGAGGCAAATGCAAGCAAGACACTGCATGGAAGTTTCATGTTTTATCTCAGAAATTCATATGATTTTTGCGTTCTACTCAACAAAGCTTCCACGTTTATTTTAAATATAAACACTATTTTTAAAATGACTTCTACTTGAGTAGAAGGCAAGGACCTGGTGTGTTCTCCTTGTTTCCCTTCCCCCAGGCATATCGCCTCCCCCGCTGACCTGGTGGGAGACATGCGGCCCTGGGGTTTGAGAGGGAATGGACTGGAAGGAAAGCAATGTTCACAGCAGCCCCATGTGCGGCCGTGGACACCAGGTAGCAGCTGCTGGAGGAGAGGCCCCCGGGGCCTGAGACGAGGGCTCACCGGGAGTGGTGAGAACAAATACCTCAACATCTGCAGACCCAAGTTCAAATCCAGATGCTGTCAATTACTGCCTCTGTGACTTGGTGAAGGTGTAACCTTTCTCAACCTCAGGGCCCTTTGTCATCAGGACAAGGAGACTCTAACAGTTCCTATCTCAGAGGTTTGGTGGGATTTGATGAAAGAAGATCAAGTACAGAAAGTGTCTACAGTTCCGGCACCTCACAGAGACGTAGGGAGACTGAGTCTTGCTTCCCAGTCCTCTTTTCCTTCTTTCTCTCCGCTTCTCCTTGCCTCTTGCCTCCAGCATAGGGAGTGGCAATGGGAGTACAGAGACAGAAGGAATAGCTGTGTCTCCTCTTCTAAACCCTGCCACTGATTCCCCCTAACCTTCTAGGGGTCAGTTGGCCCAAGCTCCAGTCTCCTCACTGGTAGAATGGGAAAATGTCCTCGTGAGGTTATTCTAAGGTTCGAGTGAGTTCACATGTGAGTACTCAATACAATCTAAGTCATTCCAACGATCCCAAGTGTCTCCCGTCTTTAGAATAATCATCTCCCATCTCTATCCAGTTATGGTTGCTGCCCTCTTCTTTAACTCTTTACAAATAGCAAAGGTTTTCCATCTCACTGTCTCCATTACCTACTTCGCATTTCTCCTAAATCCAAGACTCTCCAGCTTTCCTCCCACCGCACCGAGCTCTGCCTCCCAAGGCCATGAGGGACCTCCGTGTTGTGGAATCGCACGGCACCCTCTCGGAAGCCGTAACTGCTTCTGGAAATCCGTTCTCCCACTCTCTTGGCTTTCCTCCCACCTGTCCGGCTCTGTCCTCCCAGCCTGTCTCGTGCCCTTCTTGTCCTGTTGCTGCTTAAAGACCGAGTTTTCTCTCTGGGGTCCCGTGTTCATCTTCTCTCTCTCCCTATGCTCTCCTGGGTCTTTTTATGAACTTGCAGTCATACCTAATTCTAGTTGATTCAATTGTGTGTGTGTGTATATATGTATATATATATATATATATATATATATATATACATATATACACACACACACATATATATATATACATATATACCGGTATATATGTTGTTGTTGTTTTTTTTGAATTACAAACTATTGAAAATAAAGCTCAATAAAATTTACTTGGTTGGCAGGGATATGGAAACAGAATGAGACAGTATTGTAAAGAGCCATGATTTAAGAAAGTTCAACTCAAATGTCCGGGGTTGATTGATTAGTTGAGACTCTTAGGTGAAAGAGACAGCTATACTTTATAAATTAGCTTAAAAAGAAAGGCAGAGAAACTCACAGAATTGAAAGATAAAAAAGACACGCAGTAATTATGGAATTTATGGGGACATCAAGTACGGGGCCCAGAGACTTGAGACTTCTAGAACATACATAACACAATCTCTTTACCAACTGCCTTGCTCTCTCTTACTCTAGATGGTCTTTCTCTACACAGTGGAGAACAGGGCCGCTGACAGCGACAGCCTTGGATCCACATTTTCCTGTGTCACCGAGAAAAAAAGGCGCTCTCCCACCAGCTCCAGCCAGAAGACTTGAGATCAGTAGCTGCTGTCATGTGACCTTCTGAATCAATCACTGTGGTAAAGGGCAGTGATTGGTCTAACCTGGCTTCGAGCCTCCCTCTGCAATCAGGTGTTCAAGGTCTGTGAAGGGTGGGAGGTGTGCACAGAATGGACAAAGACCACAATCACTTTGCTGCCCAGCTCAAACACCCCCTTCTTCCCATGGACACAATTTCAAAAATGCCCAGTTTAAGATGAAACCACACCGCTCCTTTCTCCTTCTCTTCGGGAGACAAGCAGAAGTCCACTGAACCCCCTCCCCTTAGATCTGGCTGTGCTCCTGATGACCTTGCAAAGAATAAGTGAGCCACTCCAACACCAGGCCAGGATAAGATCAGAAATTGCTATTTAAGAAGGGGAAAGGGAACAGGAGATGACAGCTACCAGCCCAAAGGATGGCATTTCCTGCTGTTTGGGGACAGTGAGTAAGCAGGCAGACATGTGTGTTGACTCACTGTCCTGTTATGGTCCACTGTGGCTTCTCTGCACTCTGGCGGCTGGAGCCTCCATGCGGGGGTTCACCTTGGCCACAGCTGTGGGGCACTGGGCAGGATTTTGCTGGGCTCTGGGGCCTAGGTCTGTCTTGGGGTTGACAATCAGAAGCTCCTGCTTATTCAGCTTCAAGTGTCTTTAGCAATAAAGCTTAATGAAATGCTCACCGATTACATTTCAGGGAGCTTTACTGACCAGTAAGGCGTGATGTTTAAATCTGGACTCTACACTTGCAGTTCTGTCTCTTAGCTCATCTCCCAAGATCTCAGCTTCATGGCTTTGTCTGGCCTTTGCCTTAGATCCATTGCTGATTTGCTTCCCATCAGGCCCTCTTCTAACATTTACAGGGCTGAGGCAAGAGCACAAAGTGGTCTCTGGTCCACTCCCCTCCCTCTTTTCTTCCTACTCGACTCTGTTCTGTGTAGTGAGGCCTCATACATGCATATGGACGACTCAGTGGGCACATTCAAGCTTTGGTCACCTTGACCTCCGTCAGCTGTAGCTTAGTAGCACCAAGGGGTGTAACCTGAAGCCCAGCATCTGCTCAGAGCAATGACTCAGGGAGCGGCCCTCATGGGCCCAAGAAGCAGTCTCTGGGCCATTTAGAGAGGGTGTTCTGTGATCTTGGGTGCTTAAAACGTGGTCTAGAAAGGGGTCCCAGGCTTTAGGTGGGCATTTCCCCTGGACCCCATGGCTCTTTGTCGCATGGGGAGGGTGGGGACACAGGAAGGTCAGATGAGCACACTTCAAAGCATGAGGGACAGGATAGTGTCCTTGTCTGGGTTAAAAGCCAGGACTGCCTTTGTCCTGGGCTGTTCCTCAATAGGTGACATAGGTTCATGGCCAGGAATTGCTAACCTTCTTTGACAAGAAGGGCCTTTATAATACAACGTGTTTGGGAAAGGCCTGGGGATCAGACTTTCCTGTTTCTCTTCATCTTCCCAGGTAGCTGCTTCCTAGTCAGAACACTGATTGCAGCACAGGGACAAAACTCATCTGACAAGGGGACCTCTGAGGACACGTGGTAGGTCAGGTTATGGGAGAGTGACAAAAATACTGGAAACTCCTCCTCTTTCTCCCCTCACCTTACCTCCCTCCCTGCTGCCTCTGGTCTACCCTCTTAGCAAAAGACAACAGGCAAAGGACAAAGGTGGGTGGGAGCATCCCAGTCCCGGCACCATGGAGCAGAGCACAGAAGGGTGCATGTGGAGCTGGGAGACAATAGCTTGGGAATGTGCACAGGCAGAGTGTACAATGATTCAATTCCCAGGGGTCTGTTGCATTTGCTAGAGGAGAACGAGAATCTCAGCATACACCCTGCTTTCATGTAAGCCCCCCAAACTAGCCAGAGCATTCCAATATCCTGACATTTTCCTGCCACGGCTTTGCGAAAGCTTTGGCCATGGGAACACATGGGCTGGATCATAATATACAGCAGTTAACAGCTAATAGTCTAACCCCATGTAATAAGTACTATCAGATTCCCAGCCTGGGAAGCGGCATCCTTCCTTAGCACCCCATCTCATCTTGACTTAGCCTATTCTATGTATGTCACTTGCAATATTCTGTATCAGTTTTGGTTGTTGGTTTCAACAGAAACAGATCTGACTCATTTAAGTACAAACTGAATTTACTGGAAACATATGGGGATGTTTGCAATAGTCTTGGTGGGTGGGGTGGGGGAAGAAGCCAGGAAGTCTTTGAGTATTTCATGGCTTTTCTCCAGATCACTATGGTCAGACCCAACTCCAATTTCCTTCTGTCCTGGGATGTGTGCTCAGAATTCAAATTCCTGCAGGGTGGAGTCTAATTGGCTCAGTATGGGTCAGGTGGTTATTCCTTGGTCCAGTCTCCGTGGCCAGGGAATTGGAGTGCTGTGATTGGCCAGGTCTGAACCACTTGACTCCACTGTGCCTGGGAGTGGGTATTGAGGCTGGCAGCCCCAAGCGAACCCCGTGGATGGGGAAGGGACAGATCCTTTAAGAAAAGAGAGGCGATGTTACCAGAAGAAGGTGGGCTGTCTGTTGGAAAGATTAAAAGCAACAACAGCAATGACAACAAACAAGTGGCTATTAAGACAGGCAAGCTGGGATTTCAAGATTATGGGAAAAGGAAGTAACCACATTTCAAGTGGCAAGAAGGAGGGAAGCTGCTGCTTAACCTGCAAAGACCCACAGTTGCCCTGCTGGCACAGGCACGTCTTGATTGGACTCTTTGGTTCTTATCTCCTGTTTTTCTTCACTGTGATGTGCTCCAGCAGGAAGTGTTCTAATAATGCGTTGACCTTGGTTTTCTCTTGGATGTCCTTCCTCCTCCTCTTTCCTGTCCTTTGCATAGTAACCACTGCCTTAGTTCTGATGACTGCCTTCCTTGGATTTCCCCCATTAAACTAATCTTTCTGGAATCCCTTTCCTATAGGATTTGCTCTGGCCAACTGTCGGGTAGGAAGAGACCAGATGAACTTGTTCCACCAGGGTTTTAATATCTGAGATCTTAATGAGTTGCTGGGGTCATAACATAATATTCTTTTACTGAGAATTCATGGGAGAAATTATAGATCCCATGGGGGCTGCTGGTGAAGGCAGTTTAGGGCCTTGCTACCCCTCAGATTATGCAGGTGTTGGCCTGATCTGGTCCACGTGTGACTGCGCCAATCCTGATGCCAGATGCACGCACACCCCTCATGCACCTAGTGCTGTGTGCTGGGTCCTGAGACCTTACCTTGCAACCGGGAAAGAAATAGTGCTTTGCATTACATTAAAACCAGCTTTAGGCATGCAAAATCTTCTTTGGTTCATCTGACCAGATGTATACCAAGATGACGCTCAGAACTTTGTTGATCTGGCAAGGGTATTGACCAATGAGATCCAGGATGCTGAGGAAGGGGCTCCTCAGGCTACCATGAACCTGTGTCTTAGAGCCTTTGAGAGCTCTGTGATGGGTGGTGAGGGGCAGGGCTGCAGTTGATTGGATAGTATGCACGAGGAATGTGAAGGTCAGAGGTGGGACAAATGGGTCAGGTGTAGACACTGGAGGAGGTCCCCAGGAGAAGCATGTAAAAAGGCCTCTCTGCTGGACTGGCTACTCCTGTGGCCTGCATGTGCATGCTCTTGTTGTCCCAAGATGTGCTCGCTCTTGGGCCACTGACTCCTGTCCTAGCCGCCATTGTTTCTTGTGGTCCAAGGGACTTAATTTTAGCTAGGTTTCCTGGCACCGTGCCAGCTTTCCTCTGTGTTTCACTTCATCCCTTTCAAGTCCTTGCATGTCATTGTGATATAATACAAAACCTTTATGGGCTAGGATCCAATGGACCCAACCCAAACAGGAAACTGGCGTGCTCCTTGTTTATTTGGAACCATGGAGCAGAAAGTGTTGGATACTTGTTTTCACTGCTTCATTGAGCTGGAACTGAATTGCAACTCAACTATTTCCAATCAGGCTTTCCAACGTGAACTAGTTAGAGGCTTCAAGTATTAGATCAATTAGGTCTAATTAGATCGCTAATTAGAGCACGAATTGAGCCTTGCTCTGATCATTATCACTGGCTCTCTCACCCTTTGCTTAGAATCTTCTTAGAGGCTATACAACCGTGTGTGAGGCTAGGGCATTCTCCAGTACCCTGGAAATGTTCCAGCAAGTACTCCACAAAGTATTTCTGTGTAAAAGGTCTCGGTCTAGGTCTCTGTCCCAACCTTTTTTGTGACTCTCATAATAGACAATCTTATCTGTCACGACATGGCTCTGCCCACTGTGGCCTGGGCACATAGGTGCTGCACCGTGTATGGTGGTACCGCACACCACTGTGACAGACATGTAGGGTGCCTGTCAACCACTTAGCCTGCTTTTGCTGCAATATGGCAGAGCTCAGTTGCTGTAATAGAGGCTGACCATATCAGATGCATGCTTTCCCAGACTCTTTAACAGTCAGGAATGGCCATCATATCCAGTTCTTCTAAAAGACATAAATGTAAGTATTTTGTGAGATCTGTTTCTTAGAAGGAAGAAGTCACTGGGCTACTCTTTCTTCAAACTTGTTGTCTGGCTACTTCTTACTTATCCTCATTACCACACTACTCCATTTACTCCTTTACTTGTCAATTTAACTCATGAAGTTTTGGTAAGAGCAGAGCCCATGAAGTTTGAACTCTGTTCCCAGTTCCCGTTATGTAACAAATAGTTGTTCAGTAAGTATTTGCCCATTACTGAATGAGTGGGGGCTACCAACGAGGTAGAATCCCTAGAATGTGGTTATTGCCCAGAGGTGAGAGCATGAAGTCAAGGATGGCACATTCTTTCTGGTTTGTATGGTTGGCTTTTCTAACGAGTCAACATGGGAGGAGAGCAGAATAGCTGAAGAAGATGGAATTTGTCCTGGATGTGTTGAAATTGAAGAGATGCTTTTGGGATCATCTCTGTAGGCAGTTGAATATAGGGTTTGGATTAAGGCATGAGAAAGATGGGATTGGCCAGGAAATACGTGTCATATGAGAAGTGACTCTTCAATGTTCCCATTTCATTGTGTGACACCACCATCCACCTTGTTGCCCAAGTTAGAAATCAGGAAACCACCCTTGACACTTTCTTCTCCCTCACTTTCTATATCAGTCCATCACTGAGGATTTCACT
Organism: Craseonycteris thonglongyai; assembly: GCA_004027555.1. Classification (NCBI taxonomy): domain Eukaryota; kingdom Metazoa; phylum Chordata; class Mammalia; order Chiroptera; family Craseonycteridae; genus Craseonycteris; species Craseonycteris thonglongyai. Next base: position 52,791 of record PVKE010004953.1, on the reverse strand, counting down.
TCCTGTCTCTCACACCCATAAACTTTCCTCCACCCCCTTGCCATCACCAGAGTCCATGAGAACCACCTCCCTCCCACAGTACTGCAACGGCCTTCTAATTTGTTTCCCAAGTCCACTCCAAAGCTCATCCACTCACCATATTCCAGCCACATCATCTTCTGTTGCTCCTTGACAATACCAGTTCCTTCTTGTGTCAAGGTCTTTATCTATGAGGTTCTCTCTGCCAAGAGCACTGCTCCCTCCATCCTCCCCCTTCCTCCATCTGCCCATCTCGGGTCTATTCTTTAGGTCTCAGCCTAAACATAAGGTCGTCCGGGAGGCTTTCTTTGACTACGCCTCATCCTACCCACATTGTAGCCTCAGAAATTTAACTTTGTTGAAAAATCATGGGGTGAATAGGTTTTTGTGACATATGGGGTCCAGCAGAAGTAATGCTCCTGTTTTATGAGCTGGTAACACTCCAGCAGAATGATACTTCTGCTGGACCCTGTATATAGGCAAATAAAACTGTAGAAAACTTTATGTATCAAAATCAAATTATCAATTCAAATAAGAAATGTAACTACTGAGGACCAGAAACTCATGAGGATGGACAAGTACATTTACCCCTAGAAGGCAAATCTACACAGAAAGCCAAATAGCTTGTAAGGACAGGACCAGACAAGGGGCAGGAGCTGCGTGATCTAAATTTGCTAAACCATGATACCCCCAGCACAAAGACCACCCCCCCTCCCCTCCCCCAACACACACACACCTGTTCCTGGGCCACCAGCTTCGCTCTGATAACCCCTGCCAATACTTGCTCTCAACTCCTAAGCTTCAGTGGTTAATCTGCTACCACATCAGACCTAAACTTGCTTTAGATAAGTTAACATCCACCTTGTTAATGCTTAGTAAGGGTAAGGTCAGACCTGGGAGCCATCTTTTCTTTTAGATGACTTTACATGGGTCTACTCTGATCTATTGTATGTATTTATAGTTCAATTTTCAGAGCTGTGAAAGCAGACTCTTCAAGAATTTATAGTCAATTCCTTAGAAGTCTATGATTTATTGTATTTGTTTAGATTCCTTCAGGATTTGCATTGTTGATTGCATGAGTAAATAGAGATCTGTAGCCTGGAAGCTACAAACCTTCTAGTGGTCTGTGGGGTTGTCAATGTAGCTTAAAGAAAGTGACTTAACTCTAAAGGTTAAAGCCCTTTGGAAGGAAATTAGATACGGGGGAAGGAGGGAGGCTGAAACATTCATATGCATAAAACATTGTTTTATACTTAACCACCATAAAAACACTCTTGCAAGATTGTCTGTAAGAAGCCCACTTAGTTCTTCATCTTCCAAAGAAAAAAAAAGATTTATTTTGTTGTTTTTGACAGAGAGAGAGAGAGAGAGAGAGAGAGAGAGAGAGACAGACAGACAGACAGACAGACAGACAGACAGAGATAGGGGGGAGGGCCCAGAGCAGTCTCCATAGTTGTACGTCATCAGTTTTCAACATAGTTTCATTCCACACAGGTGGGCAGAGGGCTGCACAGGGCAGGAACTGGGCTGGGGCCTCCCACATGGGAGGCACACCCCCACAAGCTGGGGGCCAAACCAAGGGCCTTCTACATGGAAAGCTCGCTCAGCGAGAACTGAACTGGGGGTCACACCCCAGTTCAGGATATGGGTCCGCACAGGCTGGGTCTGGGATTCGATCCTCGGTCCCCGGGTCTGCAAAGTGAGCACTTAACTCGCTGAACCATCCTGGCTTCCCCTGAGTTTAATTGTCTATCTCAATTTAATCCATGCTTCTCAGGTGTCACGGGAAATAGCAAATTGACTCCTGTAACTTCTACAGGTGTACAGTATTGGGCGTCTTTGACAGAAGAACCTCAAAATGTTCTCTCTGTTCTCTACCTCAGACCAAAGGGGACATTTAAGGAACAGATCATTCTTGTAAATTTATTATCTTGAAACAATAGCTAGGAGAGGCTTTGTTTTGACCGAGGGACTGACATGGGGCCAACCCATTGTGGCCTCCTTTTGCTTCCGCTTTGGTCTGCTTTTGAAACTTGGAGTAAATTTCCATTCTTACCATGTTTTCTTTTAAGTATGCTGACCGTGGATGAAAGGAAAGGGAAGAGAAGTGCTTGGGTGGCAGAGACAAGCACAGGTCACATGACTTGTCCTGGAGAGCTGACCCCTGCCGTGGGCCTGGGCCCAGCGTCGGCCCTGATGGGTGCCCAGGGCCTGCCTGGGAATGCATGGGATCTGGATCTCAGGTTATTCATCTCTAGTGCTAGCAGCATGCCCTGCACATCTGTAACTGTCCATTCTCATCCCTGAACGAGGAGAACAATGGTAGTTGAGAGGATACCCCATAAATCTGAAGTGGAACAGGTTTTCCTCAAATATAGCTGGTGCTATTACCAAGTATAAGAAAGGAGCAGGAGTCCAGCATTTTGACATAGAAGCACTACATATGCATGTGATTGTTGATACATGATAGCCATGAAAGGCAAGTATGACTTCAAAACCAAATTTACACAAAACTCTGCTGTGAGAATAATTTATTTGTATTCTTACATAGAAATCTGTTATACAGACAATAGAAAAAAATATTCAAATGCTCCCTATGAAAACTCATAAAATACTCAATTGTAGGATAATGCTTGGTAACAAAAATAGATTGAGAAAAGTCATACCATTTAAATTAGACAATGTACAAGGCTTCCAAATGTTCCTATTTACAAGTCTGTGTGAGTACAGGGAGAAGGGTTGTCATTAGCACACTAGACAGGGCTCCATTCTGAAGATCAACTTGGAGACGTAGAGGCCTCTGGTTCACTCAACCATTGCCCAGGTTCTTCATGCCTGCTTATCTTTGGTTATGCTTGCTTTTTCCTCCATCCCCCCCCCCCCCCCCCCCCCAGTTCTTACTTCACAAATTCCTTAACAGAGATTTCAATTCAAACACTGAAGATTTAGTTTTTTTCCACAGGAATACCCACATGCCTCTATGACAGTTGCAAATTCATGGTTTCCAGAGGCTTTGTAAAGGGGAGGGAGGGGGGTTCTACTATATGATGATGGACAGAGAACCGACTCTGGGTGGTGAACACATAATGCTACACATAGATGATGTACTCTAGAATTGTACACCTGGAACCTATGCAAGTTTTGCTGACCCATGTCACCCCAATAAATCTAACAATATAAGAGAAGGCTTTGGTCACAGGGTTTTAAAATTAGAACAATGTTTGTTTTCCTGAGAAAAGGAAGAAATGATCTTCTCCTTAAGATATTTGTGAGTTTACTTCCCTTTCTGTGTTTATTCACCCAGCAAACTGCCTATTTTGCACTGAGCACTGCAAACCCAAAGAGGAAAAGCCTTCAGGATTCTATAGTTTCACTTTTGACATTCTTCAAAATATTGAATCAGTACATACTGAGGTGGAAGATGATGGGCAGAACTTTTCAGAGCCATTTCAGCATGTTAGGTATAGAATCTTTCTAGAACTAATAACTTTTAAATTAGAAAAAGGAGAATTCTTTATATATGTTTTTTGGTGGTTCAAATACCACTGGTTTCTGAGGGAACATTCATGATGTTCAGAAAATAAAGACATTTTTTTAAAAGTCAGAAATTCAACAACTTCTAAACACCCAGAAGCAATCTGACCTTAACTTGCAGTCTTTGTAACATATCAGACATCCTCGAATGAACTGACAATGTAACTTTAAAGGCAGCCTGGGATCTTGACTCGATGCATTTGAGGAATTTATGAAATAAATTCAGGGATTAAAGTAAAAGTAGCTATGCTGACTATTTTGTAAAAAATATAAATTTTCTGTAATATCTGTGACCTGGTTAAGCCAGGAACTTCTCTTATTTTTATCTCACTGAAGACAGATCCATTTTCATAAGAAAAAGATAATAAAATCTATCTAAAAACTCTGTTGTAACCTCCAAGAGAAGTAACAATACAGAATAATTATGACTGAAAAAATCCTTGCTCCCTTAATGCAGCTCTGTCACCCTGATAGAAACTCCAACTACCTTCTGTCAGTGAATACCACCTACCCAGTGACAGTGCCGAGGCCATTCTGCTGAGGAGCTGGACACAAGCTCAGTGACCCGCCCTCCTCCCTGCAATGGGGACTGCAGCTGTCCTGTGTGCCTTGTATTGATTTTCACAAGCCAAACTGCTTATCTGAGAATTCCAGGTTGGCTTTGATTTTGTGACCACAAATTTCATTTCCTTAAGGCTTAATTGGTTTATGGACTTAATTTTTAATACTGTGAACATTGTTTAGCTAACCAAACACCAAAGATATCAATAAATAGCAATAATTAGCTCTAGTCTCACTTCCTTTTTCTGCAGAAGCATTTTGGCTTCACAAATATATGACGGTCTTAGTGCCAATGCCCCGTGAGGGTTTACAGTTCTGTAGCCAGAGAACATCGTCTGGATGTGTCTGTCACATGTTTAGGGATGTTCCTGATGTTTAAAAGGAAACTGCGAAATGACATAAGAACACATTGCCAATGGGTTAGTATGAAAGTGGTTACCAGTGAGAAACAATAGTTTGCTGGGACCTCAGAAGTCTGCCGGGGCAGTGAGTCAGAAATGACATGTGACCATGGCTGTCGTGGCGTGGCTCTCACAGAGGGCTTTCAGCCATCCTTTTCCTGGCTTGTAGGTAGAAGATGCGGTTCTCTTCAGGATAAGTGACTTTACTGAGGGGCATTTTGTAGATGTTGGGGTTTTTCGTGGTCAGCAAGAGGAACAGTAGTGTGGCCAAACAGAAGGGCCAAGTACAAGATGGCAATCCAACCTGAGAAGAAGAGATAAGCCACATTCTCCTTTGAGATGCCTTCAGAAAGTGAATGCACACAAAGCATTGCCCTTCACTCTATTCTCATTCTGCCCCGGGGCCCGAATCACTGGGGCAGTGCTCTGGGCTTCATGCCCATGGAGACTGAGTCTAAGATCTCAGGGCAGTTGAAATGTCATCCATTTTTTAGAGTGGTCAATGATATTTCTATCTTGTGTATCTTTCCCTTCCTCTCATACATTCAGACTTTCTACACCGGATGTGCAAAGATGACACTTGGCACACAGAGATGACTCCTAGCAAACTACCAGTGGCTCCTGACTGTTGATCACACTCACAAGGCCTTCTTTGATGAGTTCAGCCCATGGTGACCTCTCACCTTTGAACTGCACCCTCCCTAGGCCTTGGAGTTCACTTGCTTTACTTCTTTTCACTCTGTTTCCCTAATAGACTCTAAGCTTCTTGTGGGCAAGTCTTTCTTCTGTGCTCCCCATGGAAACTCCTGCAATTCTGAGCATATGCCATGTGTGCTTGGTGAGGTCTGTCCGTGTGCCTGGACCCCCTGAGTGTGATGGTACCCAAACCTAACTGCACATCAGAATCTCTAGTGGAGGCAGGGGGTTTATAAAACACAGATGCCCACATACCATACCAGATTCATTCTATCAGAAATGCTAAAGAAGAGGGCCTGGGGATCTGTATTTTTCACAATCTCCCTGGCTGACCTTGTGTAACCTGCCTGATTCTGGTCTGTGGCCTGATGTCTGAATCTTTGTTGGGATGTGGAGGCCACACAACGCTCTAGTGTACTCTCCATCATGCCTGTAGCGCTTTGACTTTCCACCAGAAAAATATTGTCTTCAGAGGACCCTCCCACATAAACTCTCTATATTGCTGTTGAGAGGGCTAGGTACTGTTGTGACCCACTAGCAGGAGTGACCACATCAACGTGGGCTGAGTTATCAGACACTTGCCCTGTATCACCCAAAGCTGTGGGTATAGAAGACAGAAAAATGTCCAGGGAACTGGGAGGTAGGGATCCTGGGACAGCCAGGGGATACAGGGCTCCTCAGAGGAGGGGAAAAAGGTCAAAGGGCAAAACAGTGCTGAAAAGTGAGTGGCAGGCAGTCCTTAATGAACAATGATCTCGTCTATTATATAATTCAGCCAGGACAGGGGTCTGAATAAGTCTTACTGATGACTGTTGGGAGATTTAAATAAAGACAAGGGGCATAAGAAACTATTGATTAAAAAAAAAAAATCTGGGTCTTGAGTCAATTATCTTTTTCCTCCCTCTTCTGTTTTCTCAACTATGACATAGTCTGGCTTTCTGTTTATATAAAAGCTATTCTATAGTCAAGCTCCTGACACTCAGATTTAGAGCGTGCACTTGATAATAAGTTATACAACCTAAGTTTTGCTTCTTTAAATCAAGTAATCAGTTGTTCTTAACAAGCCTGGTGATTGTAGGTTGGACTGAAATTCATGGTGATGCTGGGAGGGTAGCGAGGACAGGCAGGGGCAGGAGAAGGGAACGTGGCAGTGGTCACAGTCACGGATCCTGCTATGGGACACTACGTGGGTGTACGTCAGGAGGGTTTCCACATCACGGAAAACTGAACCATCATGCTGATGATAAAGCGAGATTAGAGCAAACTCACCACAGCCATCAGGTGTGTCATGCTGACTCCAAGGTAGGCAGTGAACAGGGCTGCAGAACAAGAAGGAGGAATGAGGCTTGGTAGGTTTCATTTCATTACAGGAAAGACTGTGTTCTGCTATCAATCCCCTGGAATGTAAACGTCCACATTTTTCCAGCTAGGCCAGCACCCTCGTTACAAGTCTAAACTTTGAATCAGTCACTCTGGGTTTAAATCCAGACTCTGTTGCTCAGACGCTTGGGGACCCCTGTTCTAAGCCTCCATTTCCTGACTTGTACGATGGAGGTAATAGGAATAGTATTTCCCTCACAGGCTGGGGTGCACGTGAAAGAAGATAGTGCTTGGGCTTAGCACTGAGTAAGTGCTCAATGAAGGCATCTCTTCTTTGGTTACTCTTTTGGTGCTGCTACTGCTGACACTTAAGGAAAAGGCAACTGATGGCAAATCCAGTACCCTGTTATTGCATCCAAGCATAATTGAATAAAAAGAAAACTTATGAGTGTTTCTTGAGGTAGTATGGTTTCTATACGATCTCACTGCCTCTAGAATTCTTATATGAATGTTAGAATTCATAGTTACAAAAATATAAGAAAGTAGTAACTCAGAGATCAGCAGAAACTGAACACAAACTTAGGATTCCTCCCCAGAATAACATGTCCTTAAATATCATTAATGTTGGCATACAGGTCGATGAATAAACATGCTATTTCAAAATTTGCTTTGAGTGAGCATGAATCTTTTTTTTTTTTAAAATATATATTTTATTTATTTATTTATTTTGACAGAGGAGAGAGAGAGAGAGAGATACAGAGACAGAGAGAGAACTGAACTAGGGGAACCCCCAGTTCAGCATATGGTTCCGCACGGGCCGGGGCTGGGATTGGATCCTCGGTCCCCGGCGCTGCAGAGTGAGCGCCTAACCCACTGAGCCATCCCGGCTTCCCCCAGAGCATGAATCTTAGAGTAGATAATTTGAGTGTGTGTGTGAGACTTTCAATGTAAAACAACAAAACAAAGATCTCAACAAGGGAATTATCAATTCCTCAGTTTTGGTTGAAGGGGGGGCCTCAAGGAGGCTCAGGAAAGCAGCTTGAGGAATGACCTTCACATGGCCACTGGGGCCACCAGCCCCCGCTGTTAGACTCACTCACTATCTAGTTTTCCAGTGAGAAACCATATCATCTATCTTGGGGGGCGGGGCAGGAAATGGTGGGAAGGACCCTGTGATCCTCATTTTTATCCTTTTTATCAATATTTTATCTTTTTAGCCTGGTATATTTTTGTTCAATAGTATACCTAATTCTTTCACATCTCAATGGTCTCACACTATGAGGAAGAGCTCACCTTTGGAAATAGTCTAGGTTTTCAATTCCAGCCCTGCCATTTTGTTTGTTGTACAACAAATCACCGAACTTCTTGGAATCTAGTTTGGTCATCTATAAAAAGGCAACTGAGAGACATGCTTTACAGGGAGGGGATGCATCTCAAATGAAACCCTGTATTTCCACGATCAACAGCTGGAAACTCACGCCTGTCACAATGGGGTTGAGATACACAGCTCTGAGCAGAAGCACACTACAGTTTGCGGGTGGAAGAATTTCTATGCTTAGCTTTATTTTATTCATTTTTTTTTTCTATTCCATTCATTCATTCATACATTCATTCATTCATACATTCATTCATTCATCTATTTACTCATTCAACAAATATTCACAGGCCCTCGGCTAAGCACCGGGGACACTCTGTCCTTGCTCTCTTGAATATCACTTCTTCTGTGACACCTCCCCTCAGCCCTCACTGCTATTACGTGACGCTTTATTGCTATTTCTCTCCTATTAACACCCCTTGCATTTCTGAGGCACAATTCTGGTGTTCACGTCTCATATTGTTATGTTGTTTTGAAGTGATCTTCACTCCAAGTTGCTTTTCTTTCCATAGTAAGAGTGTCAGACGAACAGTGGCTGCCCACCAGTAAGACTTGCTGGGTGGGACTGGGAAAGCCTTCATTAGAGGTGGCATTCTGCACACCCCAGGGTGTAGGTGATGACCCTGACAGCGTTCTGAGTAGCTGAGGGAGAGAAAAGGCCCTTGAGTATTGAAGGGAAGACTGGATTTCTGCTTCTCATAGACAATGTCCTTTCCATCAAGCCATCACGTGCAAGTGCTACTGTGATAACCCAACCATGAAAAGAGAGATACAGAATGTGTTTACAGTTGTACTGGTTAAATGAGCAATTCCCTATCTGTGCAGCTTCTGGTTTAGAGGCAGAGAAGGCAGCATTGCCAGGTTCTAGCAGAGTTTCCCACGTCTTCTTCCTGATAAAGCCACATGAACTAATCAAAGAGCACTTCTGTAATAAATAGCTGTTATTCATTTACCTTGGCTGACAGGCTGGCTTTGTGTTTGTCAGTTTCAAAGCGATGTGGGCAAGCTGAAACTTGCTGTGCCTTTTGACGTGGGATTTGCTTTATAAGGGGGGCCGGGGCTGGAAGTCTGTCTCAAAACTCTATGCCCAAAGACGAGAAGCGCTGATAATGCTCGGTGTGGCTGAAATGGGCACTCTCACACACTGCTGGTGGCAGGGGAAGTTGGTGTGGCCTTTGTAGGATGAATTTGACTTCTCTTGAAATTAAAATGGGCAGAGCTGGAATTTGGGCACCAGCATCTGGGCTCTTGACTGATTCAATACATGGCCTTAATGATGGCACTAAGCCAGTAATGAAAATCTCACCTACTCAAAGGAAGGTAGGCATGGGAGGCAGAATCAAGGTCCCCAAAGATGTCCATATCCTAGTCCCCAGAACCTGTGAATATGTCACCTTACATGGCAGAAGGGCCTTTGTAGTGGGGATTAAGTTAATCTCGAGATGGGGAGATTCTTGTGGATGATCCAAGTGGGCCCGATGTAGTCACAGGCTCCTTCCAAGAGGGAGGCAAAAACTCCAGGGAGTAGGATGGAGGACTATCACTGTCTGCTTTACATTCTTCTGTATTGATTTAAATCTTGTTTGTTTTTTTCTTATACAATAAATCCGTGCTAGTTCTATAATGAAGAAAGTAATGAAGTAGCAGAAAGTAATATTCCTGCTTTGAGGAAAGATATCCGCAAACACCTTTAACTTCATTTCTTGTCATGGTATGTCTAGACCTCCTCAAGTCTTTGGTCCCGGTTTCTGCTTGATCTTTCAGGATGTGCTTGGACTGTTCCCATGCTCGCCCATACCACCCGCTCCACCAAGTAGAACTTCTCTTAGTTTTTAGGACTTACAGAAAAGCCGGCTTCTCTGGGAGGTGCTTCTTGATGGTTCCGAACCATTAATATTCCCCTGAGAATCTTGTACTGTAGATGTTCCACTATAAACATTGTATGGTCTCCTGTGGGCTCTCTTTTTCTTGGTCATTTGGCCATAATACTGGCTTCTGCACTTGACTAGAACAGTCTGTGTGCAGGAACCACTGGGGAGCTAAAACTTCCTAACCCCTAGCTCTTCCCAGTCCTATCCAGATTGTATCACGAGTGTTTAATATGTATTTGCGGGGAAGCCGGGATGGCTCAGAGAGTTAAGCACTCGCTTTGTGGCCCCAGGGACCGAGGATTGAATCCTGGCCCTGCCCATGCGAATCCATATGCTGAACTGGGGTGTACTTCCCATGTGGGAGGTTCCCAGTTCAGTTCTTGCCGCCCCCCAGCTTGGCCCCCAGCCCAGTTCCTGCCCTGCATGGCTGCTGCCCACCTGTGTGAAATGAAACCATGTCAGAAATGGATGACATACAACTATGGAGACTGCTCTGGGCCCTCCCCCTTCTCTCCCTCTCTCTGTCTCTATCAAAACAATAAATCTTTTTTTTTTTAAATATGTATTTGCCTGTACTGCCAACCCAGAAAAAGAAATGAATGCACGCCAAACACAGGGTTGAAACCTCAAACTAACCTCAGCATAAAGATTCTAACCCAGCTGAGGTCAGGTGACCATATAATCTATCTATTGCTTCTCCTGTTGCCCTAAGCTTGTGAGCAAATATGTGAGAATGAGCAGAAACTTTTGACAGGGCTACTAGGGTGAAATAGCTATGTAATTACAAAAAAAAAAAATTGCCAAAATGACACGTTAAGTCACAACACCACAGAAACCACAAGTTTTGTTAACCTGGCTACAGCATCGGCAAATCAAAATAGAATGAGGCCTTAGAGATTTCTGGTCCCTCCCACCTCTTGCTCAAAGCAGGAATCCATTCTAAATCCTGCCTGATATGTGGTCTGTCATTTTCATAGTGGGTTAGATGCCGTGGATTAATTCATCTGTGATCAACTGACTCTAGACAGGTATGTCCATTAGATTATAGTAAATTCTGTACATTCCACAGTCCTTCCTCCTCTTTGTCTCCAGGAAGTGTCATTTCCTTCACTCTAGCACATTATCTGAAATGCTTTTCCTTGTATTGAATTAGGGACACCAGAGGCTATTGGAAAGTAAGCCTCCCCTTATGTGGCTTGAGAAAGCCATTACTTTTCAAATCCATGTCACTTAAGGTCCGTTTTCACCTAACACCTGAATCCTACCAAAGGGAAGCAGAGTAGTGCAGTGGGCATAACTCTGGAGGTTGTTACCAAATGTAGACGCTGGGTTTCCGTTCACCCCTAACTGACTGGATGCCCTTTAGCTCATCACTTTATCTTCCTGGACTTGGGAGACAACAGTGAAGTGAGAAGGATGGAGTGGAGAGCTCCAGGGCCCCTCTTAGTTCTGACAGGCTGGGTCTGGCTAGACATCTGGAGTCAGAACGAATTAATCCAGCAGTTTTCAAAACATCCCCAGAGCAGCAGCAGGAGCCTCACTTCCCACTCGGTTAGCAATGCAAACTCCTTCCTCCGCCTCTGCCAGTGGATCCAGGTCTGGAGGTGGGACCAGCAATCTGCATTTTAACAAGCCTTCCAGCTAATGCTGATGGACTCTCAAGTTTTAGAATAATGTGATTCTCAAAAGGACCACAGGGAATTCTACCTGGTTCACCAGGGGACATGGCTCTGTATTTAGCTTTAGTGATTTTCCTTTTAGTTTTTGGGGTCAAATGATTAGCATGAAGAACACAGGACAAGTTGGATCTCTATCCCCCAACATACACATATTATAAAGTGGGTAATAGGACTCCACAGTCTGGCCTATTGTCACAATAACCACCTGGATAGGCAGAGGAGATGATTTAAATACTCCTAGGGAGGGGATGTCACTTACCCTGGTCACACACTTCCATAGCCGGGACCTCAAACTAGAACCCCAACCTCGTTTCTTGTGCGGCCCTCTCTTACTGTTCGTCCTGGATTTGGATCCCATAGTCACGAGCAATCCTCCTCCACATGCCCAGGAGACTCACCGCAGGCAAGAGCCAGGAGGTGGGTTTGCCAGGTGAGCGCCATGAACATTCCTCCAATCGCAATGCAGGCCAGAGAGCTGTTGAAACCCGAGAGTCCAAAATAGATGCCATCGAATGGAGCCGAAAGACTGAGAGCTGTTAGGTAAGACAGGAGGCGTCAGAGCTGTGGACAAGAGGAGGGAGGCTCGATGGAAACATCTGAGCATCCCTAACAGTCCCTTGGAGGCAGAAAGGAACCTGGACTCACGAAAGGCCTGGAGTCCACACTTGAGACAGTGCAAGGGATGGAAAAGCTGCCCAGTGCCTGGTAAGGAGCCTGGTGCTTACCTGCTACTACCCCCAGCAGCGATCCGATGGTAGCGTGCAGGCACATGAGCGGGGAGGAGAGGAGAATGGCACAGAGGAAAATGCCCCCTGTCCATGGATTGTCACAGCCATATATCTGACCAACACCCACAGGCAGGGATTTCAATAACTGCAAAAATGAGTTAGGACATAAAGTCATTAAGATAATCGAACAGAAACCCCTAGGACCCCCACAAGCATATACAAAGTAATTTTCCATTTAGCCAACCTTATCTTTCAAGATCAGTGTAACTGGTTTTAAAAACTCCCTCTCTCTTCACAGCAAGATCTTCGTCATTTTTCTGCTGTACCCCCTGATACACCAGCCTTTCCGTGGTGCACGTGGAGCGTGCCTTCTCCAAACACCCCCTTCACTCACTGGCTCTCCTGCGTGTGCTGACACCTGGCCTTGGTAACAAACAAGCTCCCAGTGTGGTGTCCCTGTCCCCACTGTGAGGCTTGGCCACACTTCCCTGTGAGGACGGCAAGAACTACAGCTGACACTTCTATTGTCTAAACTGTTCCTCAGTTTTGAGGCCACTCCGTCCATGCACCTCTACAGTCCACAGAAATACTATGACTCCATGTAACTGCGTGGTTAATGCTAACTAGGCAGAGTCCTGAAGTCAGGCTATCTTATCCACAACCCAGGAGCAATTGTAGGCAAGTTCATGAATTAGGACCGTATTTACACTTCTGTTCCTAACGAGAACGTGTATTAATTCAAACCGTGATATCCTTAGCTTATTCCACTTATCAGCAATAGTCCTCAAAACACAAGAATGCATGTTAATGTCACACTTCTACTTTCTGGCTGAAGCCAAGATTCAGCTAACGTATTCACAGAATGGCAGTTCTCAGGAAGGTGCGGGGCTGGATTCGAGCTAAAACAAAAAAGATACTTCTTTACGGCAATACTTCTGTTAGGGTCAGGGTAGGCACCACTAGCCATGATAGTTTCCCTTTGACCAAGGTCAGTCACTGAAAGATGGCTTCCCCACCTCCTATCTTGCTCCTTCCACCTTCTCCAGGTCAGATCTGTACCTTTTTGGCAAGGACCTTTGGGACGCTGGGATTCTGATGCAGGGAGGCCGGCTTTGGCCCGAGGATGTGTCCCCTCACTCCAGGCATTCGGCTGGATCTAATGCTGGCTTCCAAAGGCTGGTTTGGTCCTTGCTTAGTGCACAGGGCCATACCGTGAGTTCAATTCTACCCTAAAATGGGCCCTAAATTCTTCCAGCCCGTTCTGGGTCTTCATGTGTAGACAAGATCATTTCCTGCTTCTTCTAGACTATGGGATTTTCTGTGGTGATGGACGGTTCTGTACCTGTGCTGCCCAATATGTGTGGTTCTTGAGCACCTGAAATGTGGCTAATGAGGCTAAGGAACTAAGTTGTAGATTCTAACAAATTTTATGTTTAAATTAAAATAGCTGCATGGGGCTAATAGCTACTGTATTGAACGATGCAATTTTAGATAAAACAATAAATACTATTTTATAATATTTTTCATGGGGTGTTATAATACACTTTTGATTTTCCTTCTGAGTTATTGCCAAATGCTTCCACTCATTTTCTGAGCATGAAGCTATAGAAGAGACTACTTGAGCTCCTCACATGTTCTGATCTTTCCCGCTATGAGGTTATAAAACATCTGATAGTGGGAAAGCCAGTCTTCTGCATGTTAGAAAAGGTATAGTCTCTCTGTTTTGTGTCTGATTTCAGGCTGGAACTTCATTTGGGTTAATCAGGTCTTTATTTTTTATTTATTTATATATATTTTAAAGATGTATTTTATTGTTTTTGACAGAGAGACAGAGAGACACAGAGAGAAGGGGGAGGGCCCAGAGCTGTCTCCATCACTGTATATACTCAGTTTTTGACATAGTTTCTTTCTACACAAGTGGGCAGGGGGCTGCACAAGGCGGGAACTGGGCTGGGGGCCTCCTGCATGTGAGGCACAACCCTGTGAACTGGGGGCTGAACCAGGGGCCTCTTGCATGGGAAGCTTGGCCCGGAGAAAACTAAACTGGAGCCACACTCTAGCTCAGCATATGGGTCTGCATTGGGCCGGGGCTGGGATTTGATCCTTAGATCCCAGGGCAACAAGGCGAGTGCTTAACCCGCTGAACCATCCTGACATCCCCCAATCAGGTTTTTAAAAATGGTGCTCTCTCCATGCACATCTGTAAAGAGGTATAGAGATACATCCTATGATGGTGGTTCTCAAAGTCTGGCCCACACTGCAATTACTGGGGGAGTTTTAAATACAGATTTCTGCCCCCCCCCCGCCCCTCCAGAGCAGGTTCTCCTCCACACATCTGTGGGTGCAGCCCGGGTGGGCCGCCCTCCTGTGGATACTCAGCAGAGTGGGCTAGACTTCTCATTTGTGTGGATATTCGTATTTTACATTTTCAATATGCTATGATGAGAAGGAAATATTATGCCTTAGGGAGTCTGAGAAGGCACTTGTATTGGTATTTTAAAAACCATGCTTCTAACGATTATACCAATGCCACCCCAATAAATTTAGCAATGTAAAAGAAAAACACAAAGTAGGAGAGAGAATACTATATATAATCCCACCAGTCTGAGATAAACTTAAAAAACAAAACAAAACAAAACAAACTACAGCAGCCATGCTTCTGATACCTACCAAAGCTCGAGAACTCTGAATTACTGTACATATTCTGAGACTGACCATAAGCAAAAGCGGAACAGAGAGACTCTGTGAGATCTAACAGTAAGCAGGCACCTCTTTTGACAGGAGGACATAGCCCCAGGCTGGGGCCCATACCTCAATGGGCGGCCCCCATCACACCCACCCAAACAAGGGCCAAGTTTGCAGTGGAGCGTCTGACTTCCAATGGAGCACCACTTTGGGGGTAGCACTGCAGATCTTAGGAATAGAGGGGGGTGGCGGGGAGTGAGCTTTAATCAAATAGTCATGAAAAGAAATCCCTCAGAGGCCAAAGCTTTGGAGTAGACAAAATGCTTTAGCTGCTAAGATGAAGACAGCGAGGCCCCCTAGAGCTGCACTCTGTTGCACAGGAGGACTCGGGGCATCTTCTGCAGCCAGGGAGAACGGGCAGAGATGGTGTATCTTACCTGCAGGGCACTGAGGTCAGGCCAGGTGACATTGGGAACGGAGCTTACAGG
This sequence comes from Craseonycteris thonglongyai, assembly GCA_004027555.1. Classification (NCBI taxonomy): domain Eukaryota; kingdom Metazoa; phylum Chordata; class Mammalia; order Chiroptera; family Craseonycteridae; genus Craseonycteris; species Craseonycteris thonglongyai. The sequence goes on along the minus strand of PVKE010004953.1, from coordinate 37,435 downwards.
TAAGATCAATTTGCTTGGGAAGAACGGATTGTAATGTCCTGTAGCCAAAAGGTACATCGATAACGCCATGTTGAAGGGCAGGGTGAAGACAGGAAGGTCCCATTTGGCAAACACGGAGCCCAATGCACTTGAGAAAAGTGGACTGAAAACAACAGGTCAGAATGCAAGAATATGCACATGACAAGCCATGTTGACAAACAGAATCTCCGTACCACGAAGGGGCTTGGCTTTATCCACAAATACATCCCTTCAAGTGCTGGGATGGAAACCTTTTCACAGAGAAAAACAAATAAAAAATAAACAAACAACTCTGTAAAACCTTGGGCAAGGTACTCCTCTGTTTCCTTCTCTGTAAACTGGGGAATTGGATTAGTTGGTCTCTGGGACCCTTGTGTGTGCTTATTTATTGACTCATTCAAAGAGTTATCACTTTAAGATCAGAACTCCAGATTTCCTGGGTGTGGGAGGGGGTGTGATGAGCACCCACAGGCAACACCTCTTGCCCTGGCGCCTGTTCTTCCTAGCAGGTCATAAGTTACCTCCTGACAGGTTCTCCTCCACACATCTCCTCCACACCCGGGTGGGCCGCCCTCCTGCGAACACCCAGCAGAGTGGGCTAGACTTCTCATCTGTGTGGATATTAGTACTTTACATTCTCAATATGTTATGATGAGAGGGAAATATTTGCTTCCAAAAAATAATGAAAGATAGTGTCAATGTAGAAACTAGTTTGGAGGATTTAAGTTAAAAAAATTGAACTCAGTAAAGAGTATTTTTGTCGCTTTGCCCTGAGGCTGATATGTCATTCCTCAGTAAAGAATTTTTTAGAAAGGGTAGGGCAGGTGGGGGAAGGGGAGTTCATAGAGGTACAGTGGTTCTCAAAATGGGGTTCCTGGATCAGTCAATCAGTCTTACTTGGGAACTTGCTAGAAATGCAAATTCTCAGTTCCCACCCAAGATGGACTGAATCAGGAAGGGGAGCTGATTCTGGGTGGTGGGCACATAATGCGATGCATGGGTGATGTGATGTGGACTTGTATACCTGGAAACTATCTAATTGTTACCAATCAATGTCACCCCATTAAATTTAACAGTAAAAATAAAAAAAAAAGAAAAGAAACTGGGGAAGGGAACAGCAGTTAGCTTTTTAACCTGCACGTTAAGGACCGATTGATGTAGTGAATGGTTCTCAGCTTCGGTGGTACTGTAGAACCCGTGGGCGTCTTTAAAACTCCCAATGCCCAGGCAACATCCCTAACCAAGACCAATTACATCAGAATCTTGGGAGGAGGTATGTGTATGGAGGGTCGTATGCATCAGTATGTTTTAATGCTTCCTGTTTCCAACAGACATAACCTTAATCTAAACCTCAGAAAATTACTTTTCTAAAAGTTGTGTTATATACATAACATAAAATTGACCATTTAATCATTTTCAAGTGTGCCGTTCGGTGGCACTGAGTTTATTCACGTTGTTGTATAATAATCACTGCCATCCACTTACAGAACATGTGTTCTCTTGCAAAACTGAAACTCTGTACCCACTAAACAGGAGCTCTCCATTCCCTCCTTCCCATATACAGTTTTTAAAGGTGTTTTGAAAGCCAGGCACAACTTACCATGTCATGGACATAGCAGATACAGGCAATAACAGCCACCAGAAATAGTCACCCTTCTCTGAATAGATAGCCATGAGGATTCCTACTAGGGTGGCATTGTATCCATGGAGACCCGCTGCAATTGCTGACCTGTGGGTGAGAGGCACAGCTTGGACTTACGCATAAGCGACTCTTGTAAATTCCAGATCATATTCACATTAGGCAACAAGATTATATTTAGAAATTTATTTCAAAGTCTGTAGAAGCCTAATACTAATAAAAACATGAAAAAACAAAACATACGTAGAAAAATTACAAGTGCACACATAGAACAACTCCCTACAGAGGCATCATAGCTAAAGATACGGTTCCAGCAGCTAGGGGAGAAAGAAAACCCAGTAAGTCTGCTGGTTCTGCTTCCTCTTAGCCTTTCCTTTGGGAAGTTATTATTTCTTTTAAATCATAGAGGGCATCCAACATGAATAGAGCTTTCAGATGAAACTGTTTCCAAAGTCTGATTTTCTTGGTGAGAGATGCAAGATTCTTGAAACATAAATTCACTCTCATAGTGTCTTTGATCTTATGAACATTAATCTTCCAATTTAGCATACATTTTCATCTTCCTGTGCCTCCATTTTGCTGTCTCCACTTATACATTTCCAAGTTACTGAAAAGAAAAATAATGTCTTTTCTTTGACTTGGCAAAGTACGCCATGTAATTGGGTCCATATTAGCACCTAATTTTTTCTTGCTGTCCTTTTTTGCTTCTCAGCATTTAACCTCACTTCTAAAATTTGTCTCATGGGCCAGTTTTTACTTCTGGCCAAAATGTTCCCATGTCATAACTGGGAACTAGAAGCCCCCAGTGAGAAATGGAATGATTTCTATAGAATGAGCCCCAAGGCTGACAAACCAGGCCCCCAAGGGCTCTGAGCAATGTCTTGCCGGTATTCAAGGTCGAAGTCTGCAGGGGCTGTGGGTGTGAAGACAATGAAGTGAGTGGGTGAGGTTGAATGCAGGGCCTGAGGGGGAGTGGTGTTGCCAGTGAGCCAAACTTATGGAGGTGGCAGCGGAGGGTGTGAGAGCTTCGTCCTGGCTGGTTTTTAACAGGCACAGGAGGCACCAATGCAATAGCAAGATGATGTCACTTCTGGGCAAGAGCATTAGAGGTAGGACTCCCCATTCAGAAGTCCTTTGTCTACTTTAAATAATCCTTTGGGACATGGGGGAGGTGATGCAATTTGTATTGGTTTAACGCAACAGGGGATAACGCCCTTCAGAAATTGGGACTATACATGATACCAGTGGAAAGCTAATGCGAAGACTCATCCTCTCAACCACTGACTCTCAGAGTTAATGCTTGAGTTTGATCAACAACTTGAATGGCAATGTCGACAAGTTGTGAGGCGCCATGGCTAAAGCAACAAGAAGGTGTGTATTCACTTAAAACAGAAGATTGCTATTTTAATGCAGTCTTAGGATAGAGGAAAAGAAAAAAGCTTTGAAAACTAGCACATGTGACTATGGCTTGTCTTCTAAACAAATACTTAATAAGAAAAATGGGCCAACTTTCACCGGAGCAAAACAATGAAGGAATGTTTGGCATGGCACCATCCTGGAATATACCTCCGAAGTGGAATGACCATTTCCTGACATGTTCTCGGATAGGGTTTAACCTAAGATACAAAATCACCCTCTACAGAGAACAAACCAGGCTCCTGGGGCCTGATGGGAAACTGAGCATTTGATGACTCTCTCCCAGGATCTCCTTAGGCAATTGACAGGAACAGTTACAAGAGTTTAGCTGTGTAATGATAATCCACCGGGGATTATGCATTTTTCTTGGATGACTGGATGACTGGCAGCCTCCCTGAAAGAACTGGTTAGTCAGGAGCCTTTTATATCCCTGGTGGGGAGTCAGCTCACCACTTCTTCAACCACAGATCAATTTATAAAGTACCTGCTATTTCTAACCCCATACATACATAGTTCAGAAGGTAGCCTAACATGGGGAAGCTGGGATGGCTCAGTGGGTTAAGTGCTCACTTTGCAGCGCTGGGGACCCAGGATCGAATCCTGGCCCCGGCCCATGTGGAACCATATGCTAAGCTGGGGAGCTCCCCCAGTTCAGTTCTCTCTCTGTCTCTGTATCTCTCTCTCTCTCTCTCTCTGTCAAAAA
>PVKE010004953.1:0-33559 GCA_004027555.1 Craseonycteris thonglongyai | reverse complement strand
CTTAAGTCAGAACTTGCTAACTTGGAATTTGTGGTTATTCATTCCTCCAGAAGAGGAACTGACATTTGTATTCTCTATGAAGAATAAATTTACTAAACAAATCATGGAAACAAGATATAATGGGGATTGTTAAGCCAATATGACTTTTCAGGAACTCAAATAATTTTGCCCCAACAAAATGCTGACGACAAATAATTGATCAGCTTTGGTTACCATGTACCTCCATGAGAATCTGGCATTATTTGAATGGGATACTTATTCAGGTACCATGAATAAGAGGGTATACATGATACCTTTATAAGTGCAGCCCAAAGTCACTTGCTAACTCTTGTGTTCTTAGAAATGAGACCGGCAGGCTAGGATGGACACGCCTACCTGTCCTGACTGAGCAGCAGGGCTGTCAGAGTAGAGACCACCGTCCCCACATAGCCATTGAGAGCCAACCAGGGGTTCTGGACCAGGAGTCCCACCAGAATCAGGATTCCACTGATGGGGTTGTTGACAAACACCACTTGGGATATGCCCCGAAGAACCCAGTCGATGAACTGGAGCACTGGGGGTTTGTCTGGAAGAGATGAGATGGGCAGAGCTAAGGAAGTAGCAAGGTAAATGGCACCCCTTCCCACATTGAGGGCCCCCTTGAACAAAATCATCAAAATCCCCTCTGAAGAAGGTGAAACTTATTTTTTATATTCTTTGAAGTTTTTTTCCCCCAAACCCTTTTCCCTTCAGTGGCACCCAGATCCTTAAATCATCCAGTTTTTTATGCTCAAGCCACACTGCCCCGACTAGAACCTCAGTTCCAGAAAGCCTCAAATGCACTTATTGATCATGCTCTGAAGGACAGACTCTTAAGCCAAAGGAATAAATTACCAATAGTAAAATGTCCGATTCTAAGTACTGAAGTTATAAGGTGCAGCCAGTTGCCTTCTTCTCATGTGAGCAGGGTTCTAGTGCTGCCACCATTTCCATAAAAATTATTTGATGAGGCTTGCAGGTTAGAAGATTAAAAAGTTAAAAAAGTGGAGAGGAAAGAGATAGAAGGTAGGCGAATATAATTATAGATATGAGCAGAAGCAGCAGCAAATCATTTCTCCCAAATCTCCAAGGAATGGAAGCATAAATACCTTTAAGCCAGCTGGCAAATTCTTTCATATCACCGATGACATAGCCAAGTGCCTTGGGGAGGCACCTTCTTCCTCCAAATGGTGAAGCCTGGTTTTCACCGCGGTCCACTTTAACCATAGCGGGGCTATCGTCCATGGCTATTGCTTCCTCTGTCTCCTTGAGGAAAGAACAGAGTTTATAAGCACCCTCATGCAGAATACCCCAGAATGCCCAGCACCGGGCCTGTGCACAGTAGCCACAGAGGGTGGGTTTAATGGCACTTCATTGGGATCACGACATCTCATGGTACTGAAAAAGCACCATTTTCCTCGTGAAATATTGTCATGGACCTTATTACCCAAACCCAAATCCCATGCTACTTTTATTGTCATGCTCATGAATGCTACCAGGAGAAGGTTCTGATCTCTCATTTCAGAAGTTTGAGTTTCTAATTCAACAAACGATTATTGAGCACCTACATGCGGCATTCAGAGACCTCACTCAGCTTAAAAGAAAAGACTGAACGACAGTTAACTCCCACACAGTGGGCTGAGCTAAGGTCACGCGATGAAGCGCTCTGAGTATGGTGTCAGATAAAGGAGCCCAGGATCAGGTTACAAAATGGCCCTCACTCAGCACAAATCAATTGGCTACTTTCTAAGTCTAGCAGCTTTTTAAAATTAAATGTTAATTTTACAAAAAAAAAAAAAAGTTTTAAAAACAGTTTGTGTGGGTCAACACAGTCTGAGAAGCCCTTCACACACACTCTCCAAGTCAGAGTGCTTGAATACTCGCATGTCCTATCATCAGGCAACCGCCTCAGACAGTCTTGATTTTAGGAATTTGTTACTTAAATGTTTTGTTTTGTTTTTCATAGACAAGAATAACATTATCCAAAGGTATAGAAACTGGGAAAGGTGGAAATGGATCAAGCTGTTGAAAACAAGAGTTGTAATCTAAGAATTGTACAATAAAAGGGTGTAGATGGCATAATTATAGTAAACACGCTTCAGGAAAATACTAACAACATAACCACGACTTGTGTTCACTATGAGACTCTGCACGTCTCATAAGTGTGTAATAGGAACGCACCAGCATCACCAGAACATGGTACTCTGTAGACAAAAACAGTCTCATAATGTCCATGGTAGACACTCAAGAATACCAATCATGCAATCCCAGAGGCAGGCAAAGGAAGAAAGACAGTGGCAAAACCACACTGAGCGTGCAAGAAAAGAGCACAGCCAGGTAAGTGTGAAGCCAGGAAAACACCTAAACCCTCAGACCCCAGAAGGCATTGTGTGAAATGCTGAAGCCACAGGTACCTGAGACATGACTCCCCAGGTCTATGCGGATAAACCAGCTCACCTCCCTGCTGCCAGGCTGTGAATAACCAAGTAAGGGATTCTCATGGCTGTTATGGTCCCTTCATTGTTCCAAGTCACCATAACCCACAAATAGCTATTATCAGATCACAAAGCTAGGCCTTACTTTTTTTTTTTTCAATCCCGACTCTACTTTTGCCTTCTATTAATCCTAGAATGGAAATCAATGTGGGTAACTGACTTTTTATTAAGTAACAGTTGCATTTCAATTGTATGTGGCCCAACTAACCATCCTGCTTTTAAACAGTGGGGAAACCATTAATCATGACATAAAGGAGTAGGTGTTTACGAAATGCATTCTCAACTAAGCTCATTTTGTCTTGGCGAGAGTGTCAGCCTCTAGCATTTGTAAGACTTCCAATGCCCCTCTGCAATCAGAAATTCTTAAACTGAAAACTGCTGGAGGTCGGGAGCCAAAACTAAGTCTCTATGGAGCTCACTGGCCCCATAGTTAACCAGGTAAAACTGAATTATTAAGCAAATCTGGGGGGGGGGAAATGCCTTTTATTTCACAATCTAAATGATGGCTATCACTTATTTTCAAATGGCTCCCTCTTTCAATCTCATAACTGAAAATATTGCTTGGTAAGCCCCTTCCTCAGCTACAGTGACTCGTTTTCAAAGCCATGCCCACTTCTCAGCAGCATCAGGCTTCAGCCCGATGGTGACAAGGTATTCAGGACACCTGCCTCAAGTTTCTCTACGTGAGATCGGCTCCCACAGAGGCAGCACCGAATGAGCACCTTCAAGCAGCATTTTCCATCAACTTCAGAAACAACTGGGTATATGGGTTGTTCCAGGGTGAACAGAGTCATGGTCTCAAAATTTCCAGCCTATATTTATGTATTTTAGGGGGTTTTAAACACACCATCACCTCAGAGATTTTGGAGATACAGATACAAAACTTGATATTGTAACTGGCCTGACGTGATTGGGAACCTGAATGGCCTGACTGAGTTCCCTGCCAAGCCGCCCAAAGTTAAATAAAGATTGAACTCTTTTTTTTTTTTTTTTAATCCAGAAGGCTTATTTCCATTTGTCTCTGGAGTATCCACATATTGGGATGGGGGTAGGGCTACCATGTCCTAGACAGGGGGGTCTTCCAAACTGAGCAGACAGTTGCTGCTTTTGCAGAGCCCCCTAACCCCCAAACCACTTATTATGAAGCTTTATTTATGAAAAGAAAGCTTTTAGAGGCCCTGTAAGCCCTGACTACTTGCTCTAGAACTCAGGCATGAGAACTGGTTATGAGAAATCAGTAACTGATAGGCTATAGTTCATCCTAAAACTTTATCGCTCTACTCTATGCATTTCCTTAGGGAACTTTAAGAATCCACACATCCTAACTGGGAAGGTGATGCAAGGCAAGGGAGCAGGGACCTTCCACTGATGCTCAAACTTCTCAAATCTAAGCAGGGCGTTAAATATCAACTAAAAAGATAGGACAAGAAAATGAAAGGAGGGGGAAAGCCGGGACGGCTCAGCGGGTTGAGCGCTCGCTTTGAGGCCACGAGGACCGAGGATCGAATCCCAGGCAGGACCCACGTGCTGAACTGGGGAGTTCCCACAGTTCGGTTCTCTAGCTGTCTCTGTCTCTGTCTCTCTCTCTATCTGTCAAAAGTAAAATAGAAATAAATATGCACTGAAGATAAAATAATTACTCTCTATAAATATAAAAAAGATATAAAAAAAAACACAAAAAAAACAAACAAAAAAAGAAAATGAAAGGAAGAAACCCTAACACAATAGCAGCAGGGTACGTTAAACTCCCCCCGGACTACTTTTTCCTAGCGTTTCCATGTTATCAGAACTCTGCAGCTCACCTGTCCAGCGTTCTAGACCAAGATGGGTGTCATGTGACTTTCTGGACCAAGCCCCCGGGTGCATCCAGTCAGCCCAAGCTGCACCGCTCGCTCAGCAGAACACGAGAACCCCACTTTCCAGGCTCGGATCAGGAAAGACAGACCACCAGAGCTTGGTGCACAGGTGCCGAGGGTCCCAGAGACAGAGGCTGCACCAAGGAAGCGTACCTGTTCTGCCCGCCCACGAGTCAAGGCCAATGGTAGCCGGAGGAAGCCTCGGCGCGCTGCCTCACCAGCCTGAATTCCAAAAGGGTCCCTCCAAGGAGGACCAGGAAAGGCATCACCAATACGGCCAGTCAGAGGCTGTCCATTCATCCTCTTTGCTCTCCATACACGACAAAGGGAAAAGGTACACAAATCAGCAGGAAGGACACGCCCTGGCGCTGATGAGCATGTGAACTGCAAGGTGGAAGGAGGCAGGAGCGTACCGCTTGGGTTCTGGGGACAGGAGATGTGCCCCGAGACTGAGACCTGTAACTGAGAAGGCGGACTTCTCCGTTAGCCAAGAGACGATGAACTGACTACAGACATCCACTGTTCATGTTACTTCGCTTAAACCAAAACAAACGACGGTGGCGAACCTTCCTGTGCAGAGAACAACGCACGGTTCTTGTTCTGCCGTTTTTCTGCTACCAGGAGGCTGGCATGTTTGAAGCCTGTTCCTGAGGGAGGGGTGGGCTTCAAGCTCTGAAATGCTTCAGGCAGACTGTTATAACCCCATCTTGGGGACCCACACCAATGCAACAATTTCCTGCAGCCTTGTTCTTTACAAATGTGAGAAGAGGGCATGGGGTGGGCTCTATTTCCCACAATAAGATACTTGCCACACTTTTAATGCACAGCAAAAGTTCAATCTAAGAGACTGCTAAATGGCATTTTTTCTTATATCTGAATAATCGTTTTTAAATATTGCACTTGATCTTAGCCCAAAGGCCGAGATAGTTAGCTTTTAAATATTGGACATCACCTTGTTAATAATAAATAATTCTTAGTTGAATTCAACGAGTGTGGCAGCCTTTTTCTTTCGTTTTTAAAAAACTTATACTGCATCTAAGGATATTTATTGTTCTTTCTTCAGAAGTTCCAGAAATTTTGTGTGTGTGGTATTTTTTTTCTCCCTTTTATTTATTTTTTACTTTCTTCTATTGGCCTGCTTTGAACCCTGGGAACTTATACTCTACTAGAGTGACTCAGAACAGTCCACAATTATAGAAAATATTGCTGTTATATCTTAGAAAAAATTGTGTGCGTGTATGTTTATCCGTGGTTAAATGATCTGGTTAGTTAAGTACCGGTTATAGTATGTACGAGGTCTGACAATTAAGTTTGAGAACTTGCCATGGTGTACTTACTTTGGCAACACTGTACAAACAACTCAGTAAGGTTTTATAACTTTGGTATATCAGTATCAAAGCTGTGTTTGTGTTGATGTGTGGCAGTGTCTTGCTGAGTGGTGTTCATTATTGTTGTTGCGTATTTTTGTGTGCCATAGAGAGACTGTTGGAGCTTGAATTAGAGCAATGAACAAACATTACATTTCTTGTTAAGCTCGGCCAGGGTGGAAGTGAAATCAGGGACATGTTAGTCCAAGTTTATGGGGATAATGTCATGAAGAAAATAGTGCACAAATGACTTACATGTTTTTTTGAGGGGAGAGAAAGCTCACTGATGAAGAGAGATCAGGGTGTCCAGTAATGAGCAAAACTGATGAAAACATTGCAAAAATTTATTGAATTGTGTATCAAAATCATCAGCTGACTGTTAGAAGCATAGCATACCAGGTAAACATTGATAGTGAAACAGTTAGGAAAGTCTTCACTGAAAATCTGGCATGAGAAAGGTGTGTGCAAAAATGGTCCCGAAGGAGCTGATGAACAAAAGCAAAGGAGAGTCAAAGTTTGCCAAGACCTTTTGGAGAGGCAAGACGATGTTTTAGGCTGTGTTATCACTGGTGATCCAAGATGGGTGTACCAATACAACCCTGAAACAAAGCATCCAAGTACACAAAGGAAGTCAGCCAATTCTCCGTGACCAAAAAGTTCCATCAGTCCAAAACAAGAGTGAAAATGATGTTGCTAACCTTTTTTGATTATCAGAGGGATTGTTCATTATGAATTTGTACCTACTGGACAGTCAACCAAGTTGACTATTTGGAAGTGCTGAAAAGGCTGCATAAAAAATTTAGATGAAAATGACCTGAAGTTTTCACCAACAGCTCATGGTTCTTGCATCATTACAATGGACTGACTCACATGGCACTAAATAAATCACTGTCCTGAAACACCCCTCCCCCCACTACTCACCTGGTCTGGCCCCCAATGACTTTTTTCTTTACCCAAAGATAAAGGAAATAGTGAAAGGAAGACTTTTTGATGACATTCAGGACATCAAAGGTAATATGATGACAGCTCTGATGGCTATTCCAGAAAGAGTTCCAAAATTGTTTTGAAGGGTGGACTAGGTACTGGCATCAGTGCATAGCTTCCCAAGGGGGGGTACTTCGAAGGTGATCAAAGTGATATTCAGCAATGAGGTATGTAGCACTTTTTCTGGGATGAGTTTATGAATTGTGAGACCTCATGTATTTTTGTTTGATAAAGAACAACATTGAAAAATCCAGTTACCTTAATAAGTTTAACAATGAAAAAAATCCAATGGTAAGACTTTTATCTTATATACAGTTAAAAAAAAAGGGGGGGGTAAAGAAAGAAAAAAAGGAAAGAACCAAGAATGGACTGTCACATTTCCTCATTGTAGATGTTTACCCCTTCTGCCCCCACATGGTTCTCGGTTTTCCCCTACCACCAAAATCACACACATCTTGGAGAACCACATCCTTGAGCTCAACATCAATATTTTCTTAGAGTCAAGAGGCAGAAACAATTTGAGAGCTAGGTGAGGTTTTAGAGAGCACATAGTTCAAGCTTTCATTTTATAGAGAACTGAGGCTCAAACGGGGAGACCTTCCAGGTTCACTCAGGAGTCAGCCTTACGGAATAGCTAAGCCCGGCTGGGTCTTTGTCTTCCAGTCCCAGCGTCTATTCAAGTCAACAGACAGAGAAGGAGCAGCTTCTGAAGGCAGTCTGCCTGGGTGCTAGGGCTCGGTGATACTGTGGACACAGCCTGTCTCCGTGGCTGCCTTGACATTAGTCTGAGATGGGGGCTGAACAATGACAAAGCATTTGGCCACCCCCAGTTTCACCCTGTACCCTTGCTGGAAGCAGCGACTGTTCTGACAAATAAACATTTTCCTTTGCCTCAAAGTAAGCCTCATGCTCCTCTATCGCTGACACATCCCCAGCAAGTCCTCTGTATGCTGAAGTTAACATTCCCTCTAAGAGCCTGGAAGCTGCAGGAGTTAGATCACTAGCGAAACAAAACAATGCTCATCATTCTACTACAAGGCAATATCAAGATTTCAATCAACATTCCCTGTTTTAGTATACAAAATAAAACAAGTATTCTGTTGTCATCATATATTAGAAATTAGTGCAATTGGAGAGACCTGAAAGACTTCAATTTTCTATGTTTCAAGTATAGGCACACCTCAGATATAGTGGGTTTAATCCCAGGAAACTGCAATAAAGTGATTATCTCAGTAAAGCAAGTCACACAAATTATTTGGTTTGCCAGTGCATATAAAAGTTATGTTCACACTATACAGTAGTTATTAAATATGCAATAACATTATGTCTAAAAATACACTGTATACACCTGAATTAAAAGTACTTTATTGCTGAAAAAAATGCTAACAATTATTTGAGCCTTTGGTGAGTAATAATCTATTTTCGGGGAGGGTCTCACCTTCAATTTGTAAAGGAAATAAAGCAAAACAACTCCCCCCCCCCCACACACACACAAAGCACAGTAAAGTGAAGTGCAATAAAATGAGGTATACCTGTATCACTTTAAAAAATATTGCAAAGTTTTGTATATAGATATAGAAGAAAGCATTTAAACATTCACGCTCTATCCTATTAAAGAGAGTTTCAACATTGCCATTTGTTTGGTACTTACAACAATCTTTATTGTAGGTAGTTTTGTTTTAAGTAGTGGGACGTGTTCTGTGTTCTTTAATGCTGCAATCAGAAACGAAATGCTGTCAGGTCTTGTCTCCTGGTGGAAACACGTCTCTCCCTGGAACACAGCGCTCCTAGGAGACTTGAGGTCTGAATTCCACATTAGAAAGTGCAGCTACAAAGAGCCTGCCCAATTTGTGCCTTCAGTGTGAGTGACAAGTTCTCCCGAAGAGTGAGCACACTTCCCTCATCATGATAGCACATGCAGGGAGATTCATTAAACCATGATTGGAAAGAGCCATTGCTAGTACCCCACCTTGTTTTCTTTTCTGGAGTCCTATGGATATGTCTCCAACTTCACTTAATTGTTTCAAGAACACAGCCTGAAACTCCTACACAGCACGGATGGACTTGGAGTCAGCACATCTACAAGATATGCTGCTGAAAACCCTCTTCCACACAGAGCTCCCACTACGCTTCAGAAATCCTAAACAAGACATCATCAAGCTTCCAGGAGGAAGGAAGCCTGTGGTTTTGGGGAGACTGCTTTCTAGTCTACCAGAACTCTGACTTTGCAGTTTCTGCTCAGTTCCAACCCTCCTGAAACATTTCTTCATTAAAACAAAGAAAAGAGGGGAAAGAGCCAACATTAAAGTGCACCAAGAAGACAAGCCCCCAGCCATGAACAGTTGGAAAGGAAGAGAAGTGAAGGGTACTCACAGGCCAGCTGGCTTCCTGGTGGCAGAAGGCACTGGCTGATAAAGCCCTGCTGAGAGGGAGGGTGCTTAGGAGGAGGCAATGCTGGGAGGGAGGCACCTAACAGTTTTATACTCAGAACCTCACTCTGCATATCCGTGCCCTTGGCTCTCTCCTCCCACTTCAGGCACCAGTGCGAGAGCTTTGCTGAGACGCTGGTCCCCTGGTCTGTACCTGATGACTCTCTCTGTCTGTCTGATTTGGTGCCAGCAGCTTTGCCATCCTTCTCATGATGTTCCACGGTCTTTGCCCAGTGATAATCCTATGCCAATTCATCCTTTTCTTCTCTGTGCTGTTTCCTGTAGTTCCTACTTTAACCCTGAAATATATTTTTCTGGGGAAAGATTTGTAACTGAAAAGGATCAACAGAGTGTCACTTTAAAAACCGAGAAGCAGGTTGCTATGCGGTGGACTCTGGAGCTAAGTGGCTGTTCCCAGGGGAATTATCTTCGACTTGACACACCTTGTGCACAGGTGTAAGAATCCAGCAAGTCCCGAGGGGTGTGGTGAGAGGGTTGGGAGAACAAGGGGCAGAAAATCTGTTTTCTGGAAACCAACTTACCCTTTTCCCCAGTGAGGAGAAAACAAAAATTTAAATGTTTCTCTGGAATGTCCTTTTATCTATGTGAGAATGCCAGGACAAATTCTGCTGCCTTTTAAAAGCCCAGAGGCAAACATTCCATAGCAGAGGAGTCTAAAATTTAAGTGAAAAATCTATTTCTTCCTCATTCTTCTTCAGTGTCAATTTTGTGGCATGTTCTGTTACAGAAGAACTCTAACTCACGTGCACTTCGTAAGCACAGAATTAAAAACAACAACAGCAAGAAAAACAAAAAATCCCAAGCCCACAAAATGCAGTGAGGATGTCATCAGTCTTTCTCTCCTGCAGGCCTCCTGCCGCCTGGATGAGCTGATAGCCCTTGTCAGCGGTCAGCAAAGCGGTGACAACTCTCTGGCTCCACCCCCTGGACACCCTCCAAACCACAGGGTTCCTTGCCTCTTGGGGACTCTGTCTCCAGGTACCTCCTGCAGCGTGTGTGCATGCGTGCATGTGAGCGTGTGTGTTTTGGGGGGCCTGGGAGGGAGACCATAGTTCCAGGTTCATGATTAGAGTTTTGAGATTCTGAAATATTTCCCTCTAACATTTTTTTTTCCTGGTAAAATAATAAAATAAACTCCTAGGGTTACCCTGAAAGAGAAAAAGTAAATCACAAGAGGACAATCCTGAGGGTTTGGTACAGGAATGAAAGGAATCACATGTGTGTTTCCATGAGTTCCCTATGCAAGTGGGGTACAAGCCCTCATAATAATAATGATAATGATAATGATAGTCATGGCAAAGATAAGAATTGAACAAATATTGGATCATTCACTCTATGCAAATGAGAAATCCAAATTTGTACCATTTGATTGGTCCACATAGCACTGTCCTGAATTGGTTGGAATTGTGCATCCTAATTGGTCATGATGGAGCCACTCTGACTGGTCAGCAAAGATGCAAATGAGGGTATAGTTACACAGTTCTGATTGGATGGGGCAGATCTCAGCCCATTGGTCTAAATACATTCCAAGTATTCCTCTATACTATAAGGATTGGTTCAGCCAGCAGGAGTGCAGTGCAGAAGGCTTGGCCCCCGAGTCCTGTGGCTTTTCCCTGAACTGCAGCCCGTGTGTGAAAGGCCTCCTATAAACAATGGCTGCTGATTATAAATTTAGGCCCAGTTAACCACAGGGAATCCCTTTTGACAGGTATATAATATTCCTTTTCAAGGTCAACAAGAGAAAGCGAAGGAAACCCTAGGTTCCCACCCTCAACCCCAATAAAAGTGGCACCCCAGGCCCATGTGAGCGTGCATACTTTTTATCCATGACCTCCCCAGGTATGCTGTATAGTTTTCAGGGCCTACGAGGAATACACATTTATCAGTTTCCTGATGGTTATTGCTAAAGGCTATCCTGCAACTGTCATAAGTACCATAAGGGTCTAGCCATACTATTATTGATAGGCTGAAACCAGCCTAAACTAACCATCAACATATATTTAAAGACCTTGTCCTGAAGCCACCTCCACACTGTATCCTGTAGCCTTCTGCTTTAGTGGCCCTGATCAGGGGCTGAGGGTGTGTATTGAGTCTCAAGTCTTCTTGGTAGAACTTCCTCCTCCTCCACCCTTCCTCCCTGGCCTCTCCTTGGTCCTTATAAAGCCACACTTCATCCCACCTTATGTGCTGCTCACAAAATACAGCCTTGCTCTATGGTATTTACAAGGTAGTGCAAAGCACGTGGGATTGAATTAGACAGACCTGAGTTTGAATCCTGACTTGGTCCCTTACTAGCTGTGTGCTTCCCTAAGCCGACTTTAGGTATGTTACTCCCCCTCTCTGCACCTTAGATTCCTCCTTATAAAGTGGGGTAAGTTAACTTCCTCTATAGGTTATGATGAAGTCTGGCAATGATGCATATGTAGATTTCTGTACTTGGCAGAATAGGTGCATCTTTCAATCAGGGTTGGCTTGTCCTGAAGGATTCCTGTAAGGGTCCTTCCTCCCAGCTTGAACCAGGGGAAAATCAGCCTTACATCAGAGGGAATGTAATCAGGAGCATGGAGACAAGTGTCGGGCAAGAACCCTGAACCAGGTCGGTGGCTGATCAAGCGCGCCACGTTCTCATATTGCAAGATCCCAAGATGCCAGGGACTGCTGTCACCAAGGTGCTGTGGGTTTGGGAAAACCCCCAAGTTGGAGCTGGGAGGGACAATTGGATACCCAATATTGAGTGCATGCGTGTGTTCTTAGGTATTTTTAAACAGCCCTAACGGCACTGTTCAATGACTTTTTCTCAGTTCTTTCTCCAGCACCATCTGGTATCATTTATGGAGTATCACTTCCTGAGTGTTTAATCCCCGACATTGTTTTCTGTTCCCTGCTTCCCTGGTGTGTTTTCCAGCACTTCTGATTGTGGGCCCCTCCACTCTCCTTGTTCTCTGGACTCGCTTTCCACCCCTCTGTCTGGCTCAATCACAATAGAAACTCATACACAGTGCTTTCCTCCTCTTTTGAACTTCTCCATAAATTCTCAGCCCCCTAGGACGTTCTCTTTCTCCTCTCTTCCTCCCCACCCGGTTCACATTCACACCCAGCTTTTGTTCTTCCTTTATTTGGATTTCCCAGCTGACTCTTACCCACACTGCACCCCTGGGAACTTAACCAATTTATGCCCATATTCCTCATTGAATATGAAGGCACCTCCCAGCCCTAACTTTTATATACCAAAAAAAATAAAATAAAAATTATTTTTAAAAATTCTGCACAGTTCCAACCTGGGCTGGAAGCAGATACTGGATGACCAAGTCAGAATCTAACATTCCCCTTTATTCATAATAGATTTCTTTCTTTTCTAGGAGGTTTTGAGGAAGTTAATAAAACATATGTAAGAGGAGATAAGAAGTAGGTAAAGAAATGGGGAAGAAGGGAGAACAAAACTACGGATCATGATGTGATTTTAATATTTTCTACAATGTCTTGCATTTGTAGGTATTTGGAACTCTGTGTTGTTGGACTCAGACATGAGTGCAGCTCTCTCTCCTGTCGATTGCAGCTTGATAGTGATCTAGCTGTAGGCAGTTAGTTTAGCTTTTTGAATCATTTGCCCCACAAGCTTGCTGGGCAGAGCCCACAGGCGGGAATTCTATGAGTGAACACTGCGGCAGAGAGCCTTTCTGCCTTCTGCATTCTGAGCAGCCCTTTTCTAAATGGACGAGAATGTGCTAAGGAAAGAAAGCATTGTCCCTCTTCTCTTTCTATCTTCCCAACCCCCATGAACACAGAAAAGCAAAGACAGCAAGTCAGGAACAGAGTGTTCCTCCGCGGTGTGTTCTGAGCCCACAGTGCTTAGTTTGGTAAATAGTCAGACAAAAAGGCACCAGAACAGAGCCCACACTCCCAATGATCCAGAAAGCCCCTCGGGGGCACCCTTTGTGGCAGGAATTCCCTAGCGGTGGAGCCAAGAGGCAAGCAGGCATGAGATACAAAGGTCTTTCTCAAACCTCCGCTGGCCAGTGGGGATGGGGGTTGCCAGGAGACACCGAGGCGCCTCTCTTTTTAGGTCTTCAATGCAGTTGTGCAATTCTTTAGCTCTATTTAATAGTTAGTGGCCCCTCCTGCACACGGCAGAAGGGTATCTCCATCCCTACCTATGACTTATATCAGATGCCACATGTATCACCTTCTTTCTAGCTTCTAAATTAACTTCAGGCCAGTGTAAGGCCCATCACATAGGTGTCTGGTGTCCAGAGCCTACAGGTGTGCAGGTTGTGCACTGCACAAATACACTGTTGAAGGGAGCACCATTAACCACCTTAGACATTTAGGTATTTATGGCAAAACTCCTGCAGGTGGCCCTAAAATGTGCTGAGGAAAGGGGTGCTAGACTGCCTCTGTACAAAAGGGTCACATTGGCTAGCAGTGGTCCTGCTGGGTTGTTTTCTTTTTCTTTCTTCAGGATTAAAAGAAAATCTTCCAATGAAGGGCCATAGAGAAAGGGGTAGGAGGAGAGTCTTTTCAATCTCTTTAGATTGAGGAAGGGATTGGAGTGTTGGGAAAAAATGAGGGTTGGGGATTGGTGTCTCTCTGTTCCTCTGACCCTGTCTTGAGGGGAATTTACAACTCACTAGATTGTCTTCTCACCATTAAAGATACTGTGATATTGAATCTAAGCTTAGAGAGTTGAGCTTTATTTTATAGTTGGGCTGAGAAGAAAAGATGGGATGGCCTGCCTCCGACATTGCAAATGGGGCTCTCTGGACCAGGGGCCTGGCCAAGCGTTAGAAGCCCCTGGCACAGCCATCGGCCACCAGAGGTTGAGTGGGGCTGAGCTGAGGCCATTCCCAGCCAGGCACCTGGATCGGCGTTCCTCACCAGGGAGCATCCCGGAGAGAGCCAGCATGACTGTGTTTGAGGTGTTACAAGGGGGGGAGGTGCTGGGATAGCTCAGGGGTTGAGCACTTGCCTTGCAATCATGAGGTCTGCGGTTCAATTCCTGCCCCCAGCCTGTGCGAACCCCAAATGCTGAACTGCAGTGCAAAACTGGTAACCACCAGGATGGCTTGGTGGCGAAGGTGCTCACCTCCCACGCGGGAGGCCCCTGGCTTGGTTCCCACCCTGTGTGGCCCCACAGCCACTTGTGTGAAATGAAACCATGTCACAACCAATGATGTACAACTATGGAGACTGTTTCGGGCCCTTCCCCTTCTCACTCTCTCTTTCTCTCACTCATTTTCTCTCAAACAATAAAATAAATCTTAAAAAAAAAGAAGAAGAAACTACAAGGGGTGGATGGATGTGTTAGAAAGTGAGGCTGCCTTCAGGAGCTGAGGCGCTGGCTCAAACTCCTCACAGTTGTCTCAACTGGAGGCTAACTCACTGCTGGTCACACAGCTTTGTCACCTCAGCCTGATTTAAAGGACCCTTTGTGGTGATCAGAAATGCTCCTTATTTCCATCCCCCTGCCTTCCACCAATTGGCAGCCAAGAGTGGGCGAGGGACTCGGAGTGCCCTGTGGCCCGCACACCTCCTCCTGTACCCTTGTCTCTTCTCTTCCTGGTGCTGGGAATTGAGAGGTGCCTGTTCTGACGAGACTGGCTTTGCACCCACAGCTTCTCACATGCCCCATGTATTAGAAAAGTTGGACTTGCTCAGTGGTTCTGTCTTGTCTGCACATTGGAATTTCCTGGGGGGCTTTTTAAAACTGCTGATAGTGGGTCCTTTTACTGGAAAGTCTGATGTAATTGGCTTGGGGTATGAGGGTTTTAAAAGTCCTCTTGTAATTCCAACATGCAGTCAAGGTTCAGCCCATTGGACTGAATCTAATCCCAATTCCTCCCCCTCCAAAACAAGGAGGTATGTCATAGTGGGGTCAAGTGGATTATGGCGTTTCAGAGAGCAGGTTCAAATCCCAGTCAGCCATCACTTCACGGGGGGAATGATGCCACCTTTCCAAGCTTAATGCCACTGTGACATTAGTGGAGGTTAATAATACCTACCTTGCCAAATGGAAAGATGAAACAAGATCCGGGCCTATGGTAGGCATTCAAGCCAAGGTAACTTTTATTATTATTCCCTCCTAAAACCGCTCCTACTTCTGACGTCTTTATTTCTGTCAGCATCCCAGTTCTTAGGCTCCACAAATGTTAGATGAGTGAGGAGGTTTAATTTCATTCACTCTTGTGAACATTTTTGAGTCTCCCAAGTGTGGTCCACAGACAGCAGTAGGAGCTTGCCCGCGAATTTGTTTCAAAACGAGGGCTCTCAGCCTTTCCCAAACCTTCAGATTCATAGTCTGCCTTTTCACCAGGCCCCCTGGGGGTTTGCATGCACATTCAAGTTTGGAAAGCTGCTCTCGCAAGCATCCCCGTCCTTGAGACGTAGTGAAAAGGGACGGATTCATGCTCCTGGACTGGTGACAGCTTACAGATTCCAGTGTCTTGGTTGGAGGCACCATGGTGAGTTCAAGTGAGTCATGGTGGCGTTCCAGCTGGCAGCGTGGAGCACGCTGTCACACGATGGCCGATGGCAGTGCTCTGGGCCAGGCGCCATCATCTCCCTGGACTCTATCAAGCTACTCCATCAGGTCTCACCCTCTGCCTGGTGATAGTTGCATCACATGGGCTTGCTGAGTGCCTTTCAGCCCTCAATCACCGGGACAGATGATCACAGGCCACGAGAGGGTGATGCTGGAACGCACACGGCAGGGCGTCTGGCAGTCGCTCCTGTGTTCTAATCAGAGGCCGATACCCCTGTGCAGCAGGGGCGACCCCTGCATCAGGGTCTTGGGGATCTTCCCCAAGCATGTTCTTGGGTAACCTGCCCCCCTTGGTTCTCCATCTTGGATTCCTTGGCCTGTCTACCCTAAGGCCCCTTCAATGATTCCCCCAGCCCCACTGTGGTATATACCTCCTTTGACCCAAAGGTAAAACATCCTGTGTGCACTTTCTATAGCCTTACACAATTTAGTGTTGAAAGGGTTTGGGCAATAGCCGTGGTATCCGGAGTGGGCAGAGGGAGCTTTCCTGAAGAAATGGGCCTCATAAGGCCCTTCACAGTTAATTAGAATTTAGTGAAGGCAGGAAAAGAGGGAACAGCCTTTCAGGAAGAAATGTGTCCGCTGAGAGAAGCCTGGCATGTCTGTGGGCTGTGAATGCTATGTGATTGCACTGGAGCGTGTGTGTGGTGAGTCCCAGCCCACAAATCCAGCTCCCACGTCGGTCCCCATGACAAAACACTTCCTGTTGGTATAAGGCATTTGAGTTGACAACCCTCTGATTTTGCTTCCTCATGATATGATACACCGACCAGGCACTGAGCTTCTACCAAAAAAACTCAGCATCAAAGCAAGTATAGGTAAGGGAAATACTACAATATAAAAGAAAAGATGGAACTATGAACCTCAATGGTCATTTAAAATAGCAAAATTATGCTCTAAGCTCCAAATATGGACAATATGAACTAGAGTGTATTGGGGTTCCCTGTCTAAAGTATACATTCAAGTAATAGCTATAACAAACTGTATGCAAACATTAAACACAAGTTTTATTTGCCTTCTAAACTTTGAGAAGGGTAAGCAAAGTTGGCTTTCTATTTCTCATGCATCTGTATCTATTTCTCTGTAATGAATGATAGGTTTCTATTGGCCAAAACCTTCTTAAACGTGGCAGATGCTTGAAAACTGTAGCTGATAAAGACATTTATCCCACTGGGAAGCAGTTTTTTAAAGATTTATTTTTATTGGATTTGAGAGAGAGATAGATAGATAGAGAGAGAGAGAGAGAGAGAGATACAGAGACACAGAGACAGAGAGAAGGGGGAGGGCCCTGAACAGTCTCCATAGTTGCACATCACTGGTTTTTCCACATAGTTTCATTCCACAGGTGGGCGCAGGGCTGCACAGGGCAGAAACTGGGCTGGGGTCTTCACCCTGGTGAGAACGGAACTGGGGACACTCCCCAGCTCAGCATGTGGGCCTGCATGGTCCGGGGCCAGGATTCAACCCTTGGTCCCCGGTGCTGCAAAGTGAGCGCTTAACCCACTGAGCCATCCTGGCTTCCCCTGGGAAGCCGTTTTAAAAGCAGGGCTGACTTGAAATTTCTGTTTGCTCAGCCCTCTTCTCCCTATCCAGTTAAAATCTCTGCCTGCTTTCAGGCCAAATAAAGTCTACCAGCAAGTAAGAAGTGATCATTGTTTTTGTGTTTTTTTAAAGATTTATTTTTATTGTTTTTGACAGAAAGAGAGACACAGAGACAGAGAGACAGAAGGGGAAGGGCCCAGAGCAGTCTCCATAGTTGTACATAATTGGTTTTCTACATACCGGCAGTTTTATTCCACAGGTGGGCACAGGCCTGGGCAGGAACTGGGCCAGGGTGGAGGGTGGGGAGGGGGGTGGTTCCTGCATGGAGCTCACCCTGGTGAGAACTGAACTGGGGGCACACCTCATTTCAGCATATGGGTCCCCACAGGCCAGGGCTGGGATTCGATTCTTAGACCCCGTGGCTACAAGACGAGCACTCAATCCACTGAACCATCCTTACATTACTCTGTTGTTTCTTTAGGAAAATCATGAAATACTTGCCAAGTGATTCGGATCTTTCTTTGTAAGGTCTCTGTAACTTGGAGCTTCTCTGGAAATGAGAGTGTTGAAAAGACTTTCTAAAGCGCTCGCTCCCCAGGTTCGGTGCTTCTCATAGCACTGCTAACGGACAGTTTTCTTGCCCAACAAGCTGATGCCTGAGACTTACAGAAAGAGGGATTAGGCATCGCAAAATGACCTGTGGGAATTATGAAGACAACATTGAGGCCTGAAGGAAAGATGAAGACTGCAGATCATTGACAAGGTTTGCAGTACCGGTATGTCAAAAAAACAGACAAACAAAGAGATACAGTTCTAAAGTGACTGGAGCTCAGGAGTGATTGAAGTTCTGTGGCGAGAACAGTGTGATGGTAACAGGCAGATTGTCGGAGAGCTGTTCGTGGGGTGATCTGAAGGCCAAGACGGGGAGGCTGGCTCAGTGCCCACCGCCCGGCAGTACTAAGAGGGAAGGGCTGCAAATATGAGAGCATTGGGAGGAAAAAGAGACACCGATGGGCCTGGGGTGGAGGATGGGAGAATCGCAATGGCACCGTGGTAAGGAGGTGGAACAGCCTGAACTGCTGTAGAAATGGACGCAGATACACCCACTTTAGAAAACTATCCAGCAGAATCTACTAGAGTGGGTAGCTATACACCCTACTGCCCAGCATCGCTTCCCTAGCAATATATGCAAAAGAAATGTGTACATACGGTCACACCGGAAGACATGCACCACAACGTACGCTACAGGGCTATTCATAACAGCCCCAAATGGGGAACCCAATTGCCCATCAACAGTAGAGTGAAAAAATAATGATATGTTTGCACCTATAGAGAATGAATGGCCTACACCAACATACAATGGTATGAATGCAATTCATAATGTTGAGTGAAAGAAGCCAGGCACAGACTATTTATGTATATTCCATTTATATAAAGTTCAAAACCAGGCTAAACTGAGAGTGATCAGGATATTAATCACCACTGGCAGGGGGCACCATGGGAATTTTGGGGGGAATTGATAATGTTCTGTGTCTTCATCTGGCTGCTGGTTACCTGAGTGTGCTCGTTTGTGAAAACTCACCAGCCTGTATACTTATGATTATAGCACTTTAACGGAAGTCTACTTTAATAACAAGTATGAAATGACAATATGAAGTAGAGTAAGGCACTTGAGAGCCCATTTTGTGTCACTGTGTTTGACATGTCTGGACGGGCAGGTGGAAATGACCAGGATGCAGTTGGGGATGAGGGACTCCCGTCTGGGCAAGGATCCAGGGCTGGAGACGCTGAATTTGGGAACTGTGTACACAGAAGTGACAGGGAAGACAAGAGCATGGGTATGTCTTCCGAGACAGTCGGGGAGCAACTAGAACGGTGCTTGTTAGAAGGCAGGAGGAGGCTGAGGCGTGAGCAGAGGCATTCATCAGAATTCTAGTCAGCACCCCCTGCATCGGACCCTCCACTGGGCTCTGCTGGCCACGATTTCTGTCCTCTGAGACTTATATTTTGATGGGGTGAGGACAGATGCTTCTTCATCCCTGCAGGTGGCATCATGTCCCTTGTAGAAGCCGAAGAAACAGAGTGTTGGCAAGGCGAGCTGTCCCAGGCTGGTGAGTGGCTGGTGAGGCACCTGCCCAACATCTACCTACAGGGCATGTGGTGCCTTTGATGCTGCAGCTGCCAGCGGCAGAGGGCACCGAGGCCCCTGGGCAGGTGGGCAAGCCCTACGGAAGGGCCTTGAAGGTCCCAGCCTGAGGGAGTGGTAGGCAGCGTGCTGCCTGGTACTCCTTCCTGGAGCACGGGGGCCTCTCCAGATAAAGGCGGAATATACTAGAATCTGTGCACATACACATAGGCTTCCTGTCCCACCACCTTATGTGGGCTGCTGGGCTTGTGTTCTTCCTGTAAGCTCATTAGGTCAGAAGATCAGGGTGCCATCCCAAACAGCTATGTGACGCTGGGGCCCCAGGCGATATGTCAATAACAGAGCCAGTACATTTTCTCTGATGGAAAATACCAGGGCAGCAGGGACCACCAAACACACCCATACAAAGCATCAAGGCATCTGCAGAAACACAGAAGGAAAATACGTATCACAATCACACACATACACACCCCAAGGTCCTCACCATAAACTTTCAACCATCACACATGAAAGGGGGCAAAGTAGCTGGTTGGGGCAAATGGAAGAAGTCTTTTATTGAAGCTCTTTTACCTGTGTTTAGGACCCTTCCTCTGTCATGAGGAGCTGCCCTGCTCTTCCGTCTTTAACTCTCATTGCTCCTCAATAGGATGTTACATGGCTATGTTAGTTCCCCCAGAGAAGAAGTGCCCAGGACAAACTTCCTTATTACCACCCCAGGGCCTTTGCCTATGTGGTTCCTTCTAGAAAGATGTTCTTGGGAGCCAGATGGATTGAAATCCTGGTTCTGGGCTTCTGAGCAACGTAATAGGTAGATTTAGGGTAAGTGCTGTTAGTTCTCCTCAGCTTCCTCTTCTTTAAGATGGACATGACCTTCTCAGTGGTATCATTGGGATAGTATATGAGAAGTCCCCATCAGAGGTACCAGCACAGGAGTTAGAAGGAACAAATAATAGTAGTTCTCCACCTCACTTTTTAAATTACTGCTTAGAATATCTTTAGTCAACATGACCTTGTCCTCTGAGTATCACTGGTGGTTTCACTCAATTAGGCAGTGCACCTGCCTCCCCTGATTCTGGCTCAGCTCCAGGGCTCAGATGTGCACGGGAACGGGTTAGCTGAGGGCTTCGGTTCTGCTCAGAAATAGGACACAGTGTCTCAGAATCTCAGAGGGACTTCCTCAGGTGGCGTTGGGCTTCTGTAACTTCTAAAATGTCTCTAAAAAGCTAGTAACTGTTCATATATTTGAAATTTGATAGCTTATTTTAAAAAATCATAGGTTTAAATAGTTATATATGCATTAAGAAAAGATTTATTTTATTGGTTGAAAGGTGTGTGTGTGTGTGTGTGAGAGAGAGAGAGAGAGAGAGGGAGAGGGAGAGAGAGAGAGAGAGAAGTGGTGAGGGCCCAGAGCAGTCTCCATAGTTGTACATCATCTGTGATATGGTTTCACTCCACACAGGTGGACGTGGGGCTGTGTGGGGTGGGAACCAAGCTGGGAGCCTCCCATGGCAGTTATAAGTTGTGCTGCAGGTCAGCACATAAGCTTGTATAGGACGAGCCGCACTGCACAGGGCAGGAACTGGGCTGGGGTCTCACCCCAGTGAGAACCGAACTGGGGGCACTCCCCAGTTCAGCATATGGGTCCGCACGGGCCGGGGCAGGGATTCGATCCTCGGTCCCTGGGGCTGCAAAGTGAGCGCTTAACCCACTGAGCCATCCCGGCTTCCCCCATAAATGCATTTTTAAGTACAGTTGTGGTGGGGTTTCTGGATGCTGGTCATATTCTGTTTCCTGAACCTGGGTCACATGAATATGTTTATTTATTGAAAATTTATTTATGAAGTGTTCACTTATGATTTTTTCAGTTTTCTGGATATACATTAAAAAAGGATTTGTTTCATACTCTCTGAGTTTTGCTACTCAACCTCATAGTAGGCATTCAAGACTGTAATGGATTGACTGCTGGCTCATCTTGGGGGCACTGGGCCAGAGTTCTCGGCTAAGTCTAAAGGGGTCCTTGGAGACCCCATCAGCTTGTTACAAGCCAGATTAATGATGATAGCATAGTGTTCAGGTGTGCACAAAATACCATGATGTGTTGAAAAAGAAAACAACTTTGCCTTGAGAATCAGAGAAGTTCTCACAAAAGATGCTAGAGACATTTGAGTTGGGGATTGAAGGCTGAATAGGAGTATTTATGGTGGAAAATGGAAGAAAGTGATGATGAGAATAGTATCAACAAAGACAGAATAAAATTAAGGTGCATTGGGTCTGAGGCTCAGCAAGTATTCTAACATGGAAGAACTTAATGAGGGAGTTTGTGTGTGTGTGTGAGTGCACCTGAGTGCCTGTTGTGTGTGGCTAATGAGAAGTGAAGCTAAAAACATAAGCAGCAGCTGGATCATGAATCACGTTGTCAAGCTCAGGAGTTTGGATTTATCCTTCAGGCAGCTGGAATCACTGATGAGGCTAAGTAGAGAATCTACCACCACCTCCCCCACCACTACCTCCTCTATCACCACGTCCACGACCAGAGCATCTATTGCAATAATTGTCTCCACAGAATAATTATCATGATGCAAATTAGAGCACAATTAATTAGGACACAACATGTGAATGACGCCTTTCACTACCTAGCACGGCCTGGGAGGAGAAGCTGAGTGAGTGTGGAGCTTGGAGCTGAGCTGTGTTGTAGGAGGGAGCCCCCCATTTGCTAACCTGCTCTCTTCTGCTCACCATCCGTGCCGTGAACTGTGCTGCAAAAGCAAAATGACCAAGTTCAGATAAAAAATTATAGAGTAGATGAAAAGATTTCCGAGTATAGATCAGAGACAACTAAGACTGAACCTAGAATTGTTAGTAATTTGCTCATAATAAAATTTAGAAAATCATACTTGCAATTAAGGTAAGGTGACCCAATTTTTAACATTGGTAAAGCAGGACACCATTGACAGGGGGGGTGGGTTTCTTGATTAAAAATTTGGTCTATCTCCCGCCGTCATGCATTCTTTCCAAAAATCAGGACTTTTTAAAAAATGATGCGGGACAAATTGTTAAAAAGCGGGATGTCTGGTCACCTGAAAATTAAGGTTTTTGATTTCTTGCAATGCAAATCATTGCCTTAGGGCAGAGTAACGAGAGCCAGGAGCTGACCCAACAGCTTTACCCTGATTTCCTCACTTAACCATTAAAAGAACTACACGCACAGGTTTGTGTTATTTTCTTGTTAGGATAAGGGACTTGGGCTCAGAGGTATTAGACAAATTCCTCAGCTCACATAACTGATTGCTTTTCTTAGTAACCACACTCCCAAGTGAGTGGATGTCCTTTTGAGAATCAAGTGAGGTGGGGGACAGGTCTGAGCAGAGAGCGTGAAGGAGAGCTAAGATTTGCTCAGAGTTTGGAGATGCTCTGGCGCCATCTAGTGACAATTTGTAGGTGTCATAAGCCCAAAAGCATTTGGTGTGCTGGTTGGGTGATCATATATGTCAACATGCAAAAGGGCACAGAAAGAGAGAGCGGATATAGGCAAGGAAGGGGAGAAAAGCAGGTGCAGGAAAATCCAGATTAGCCCAAGGTACCTGCCAGCCTCTGACCTCCATCTTTCCACAGACAGCTTGGCTCTCTCCCTTAACCTTAGGAAGAGTAGCAGTTCTCAATCTTGAGTGTGCACAAGAGTCACCAGGAAGCTTGGGAGTGCAGCATTGGGCTCCAGTTTCAGAGTTTCTGATTATTAGATCTGAAGGGGCCCCAGGGATCTGCATCTTAAAACCACATCCAAGTGGTTGTTTTGCAGGTGGTTCTTGGAACACACAAAAAGCCATACTGGTTCATATTAATATTTGGTGTAAAGTAGGTAAATATTAGTAGTAAACTAAAAATGTAGGTCCTAAACTCATTGTCAAAAGGACTCCAGAGGAATTCATAGGTTACTGTCTGATTTCTGCTCTAACCTGGTTACTGTAAAAGATGCTACGCTATAAAACACACAAGCCCCAACCAAGCTGGTAGCTTAAATCTCAAAGAGTAAAGTTAAAACGTCTTAACAGAATTCAATTTAATAAATCCATCCCTTTAAAAGAGTGAATCCAAAACCTGAGGTCCTTGGAAATGTGCTTCTAGAGCTGTTAATATGTGGCCACACAAAATGCTTTCTCTGGTAAAGATGAGAGATTCATTAAAGAACCTTGGCACGGAAATCTTTGAAAAGCCTACAGTAAAGAAAGATGTTTAACTTTATGTAGCTTAAGGTACATGGATCTTGTTGAATCATGTGACTTTTTTCTTTTTCTCCGGTTACACGTTTATTAAGGTTCATGATAGACCTCTGTGGAAAGTACTGTCCTAGAACAATAAGAATGTAAATTAAAGATTTTCCTAGGTTCTGAAAAAATTTCTGTAAGTAAGAGAAACAGCCTTCAATAAATGAGGCTGGGACAATTGGATATTCACATGCAAAAGACTGAGGTTCCTACTCAAATTGGATCAAAGTTCTAAATCTAAGGGCTAAAACTCTTGAGGGCTATGAACTCTTAGAAAAAGAGTTTTTGTTACCTTGAATTAAGCAATGGTTTCTTAGATATGACACAAAAGCACAAGCAACAAAAAAAAAAAGAAAAAAAGAAAAGTGAAACTTCATAAAAATTTAAAACTTCTCTGTTTCAGAGGATGTCATCAAGAAAGTGAAAAGACAATCCATAGAGTGGTAGAAAATATTTTTGTATTATATATCTGATAAGGAACTTTGTATTCAGTATATGTAAAGAACTCCGATTTGTAGACCTGAGTTTGGCCAGGGAATTTGCATTACTAACAAGTTCCCAGGTGATGCTGATGCGGAGGTGGGGGTGGGGGGTGTGCATTCACTGTCTCCATAAACATTTGGTCTGGAGACCAGCAACATTATCGTCACTTGAGAAACTTATAAATTGCAGCATCTCAGGCCCCACCTGGGACCGTCTGTCAGGACAAGCATTTTAACAAGATCCTCGAGAGAACTGTGTGCACATAGAAGTGTGGAAAGCATCGCCGTGTAGGTTGTTTGATCCTCCCAACAAACCCACAAAGCAGTTGCTATTATTACTCCCATTTCATAGATGAGGAAATAGAGGGTGACCAAGAGAGATCACGTGATGAAAAGTCACGGAGTGGATACAGCCAGCCCCAGAGCTGGGACTGGACTCAGCGCGGTGACATCCCCAGCCCTAGCCACGCAATACTTAGATACTGTTTTCCTCTTCCCCTAAAAGCCTGCTTGGTACCCCCTTTCTTCCTTCAGAAACCAGTCCTAGGAGTTTAGACATGAACTGAATCAAGCAGCAAGGATGTCCTGTGCCCAGCAATGTGCTTGGGCCCCAGAGTATGTTGTGTCCACGTAATTATAAGATGAGGCACCGGCCTCAGGATTGGCCACCTTCTTTGAGGAAATAAGACTCCTCTAGATGAAATGAGTGATACCAGACAATATAAAATTGTGTTACATTGTATAGTCAATATCACCTTTTATGTTAAAGCTACAGTTTTCTTGAAGAAGCCGTGGTCCCCACACGCTTCTCTCTGAGCCGTTTGGGCAACGGCTGTGATAGTGAGGGAGGAATGAGCAGATCCTTCTTGCCAGGTCTGCTCAGGCCACACTGTGGATGATATAGGCCCCATCTGGGTGGGCCTCCTGACTCAGCATGGCTCCTCCCGAAGCAAGTAGTGAGGAAAGGAGCAAAAACCATTGCCTGTCCCTGTCCCATCCCTGAGTCCACCAGGCAGGGCACAGAGGGGTGGAGCCTTGTCTCATCACCAAAACCCACCCGTTGTTTGCCCTCTGCCAGTGGTGGGCCCCCTGGGTCCCCAGCACAGGCTCTGTGTGCTACTCTGTTCTGCTTTCCTCCCTCTCCTCTACTGCTCAGATGGCTACCTGGTCAGGGCTTTCTGCTCATGAGTCTTGATGGAGCTCCCCTTCTATTTGCACCACCTGCTCACCTGCCTGTCCACCTGCTGTCACAGCCTCCCCACCCCTCCCACTTTCTGTCCCTGCCCTGGGGGCAGCCCTCGATCCCCATCCTGGACCTGCTCACATGGCACACCTACAGCTTCTTACCTGTAGCCATGTCTCTCCACTCGGCCAGCGCTGCCTGAGCCCACAGGGCCAAGGAGACAGACTCCGGACTGGGAACCGCGTGGGTGAAGGTGCTGCTGACAATGCCTCTGCTTTAGTCTCCCTTCCTAGGGCCCAGGTCGCCCAATCAGCAGGCTTCCGGGGCCAGTGTAAGACCTTGCTTGTCTGCTCAGCCTACTGGGCCGGATGTTTCCTGTTAGTGGTTTCATTTTTCTTTATCTGGTCTCCTTTGGGGTACAGGGGCTGGGGCACAACACTGAGAAAGCAGCACACATCACTGAGGACTCTCTGCCTCCTGCCTCCAGACCCCCAGTGCTTCTAGCTGCGCCTACAGCAGGCCCACTGCCCCTTACCAAAGTCCACCGGGGGCTGAGGGTGGCCAGGGCATAAGAGTTTGTAGGAGTGACTCTGATTGAAGTCGGGGCCCAGAAAACAGACGCCACCGTTGTTTTCAACCTAGGCTGCACATTGGAATCACACCTGGAGCTTAAAAAATACTTGTTCCCAGGCCCGTGGCTAGAGCTTAAGCCAGCAGCAGCCGTATCATGTAAGAGTTTGTTAGGAGCTCAGATTCTTGGCTCTACCCACAGCTACTAAATACAAATCTTTGGAGTTGAGGCCCAGGGATCTGTGTTTCAGGAAGCACTACAGATGACTCTTACATGCACACGAGTGCGCAGACCAGTGCATTCCAATGTGCAAAGAAGGGGAAGGGACGACTAGAGGCAGCATTCTATTTCTAAGTCTACACCAGTGGTTCTCAAAGTGTGTTCCCTGGCACATCAACAGTACCTGGAAACTTGTTAGAAATGAAAGTTCTCAGGCTCTTCCCCAGATTTCCTAAACCAGAAACTCTGATGTTGGGGCCCAGCAATCTGTTTAACCAACTTTTTAGATGATTCTGATGCATGCTCAAGTTTGACAGCTACTGGTCTACGAGATACCTGCCTCACCTGAGACCATTATTCAGTTTGGATCCCAACTGCGAAGATTCTGTAAGGAATGGGTGGTGGCAGAGGATATGTGTAGAGACTTGAAGTTATTATCCATAAAATGATGAAATGCTTGGGGTTAGATGACGTGAAGAGTTCTTTCCCCGAACATTTATTGAGGGAATACATGCTGGGAGGAGGCTATAGGCAGGAAGCTTGGAAGGCAAGACGCAGTCGGCTGGCCTGCTTGAGATTCTGTGTCTATTATGTGTATAGGGCTGTGTGTGTGTGAAACAGATCTCAAGTTCCAGCCAGGATGAGTGGATGGGCCCTGTAGAGGGAGAGAGAGAGTGGGGATGGAAGAGTGTTTCCTTTAATCAATTATTTCCCAGAGCTACTATGTGCCCATCAGTGGTCTAGTTCTATGGAGGAAAGAGATAAAAAAAACAACACCTGTGTATATGTATGTATACGAGTAGCTGTACTTATATATGTGGGTATATTAGTGTATATGTATGTGTGAATGCATAAAGGCATGTGTATACATTTATGTGCATACATATAAATTACATAACATGCGTGTATGGGGTATATTCGTGTTGTGTGTATGTGTGGGCGTGTATATTACAACCACTATCTTCACAGGGTTTGCAATGTAATTGGAGCGAAAGACCCATATAATTGAAATAGGGGACAATAGTGCAGGACACTATGGTAATGAGTTTAAGGGACTAAGAGGCCTGGGCCCCTGGGGAGCTCATTTTGAGAAAGCTTTCCTAAAACAACTGGTGCTCTGCCCTGGTGAGATAGGAAGAAGAAGGCAGGAGGACAGTTCTAATGGTGACACGAGGGGCAGTCTTAGTACACCCCCCATTTGAATAGGCAGTCATTTCTTTCCTTAGTATCTTAAGACTGAAAACCATTCTGATCTGGCCCCTCTGGTCCTGGATACTCACATTTTAAAGAAAACCCATGACAGAAGGCCCAGGCTCTGCTGGGTGCTTCTGGTCACTGGGACTGCCTATGAATTGTGGGTAGTAGGGTGGGGCTCTCCATCCCTCCAGGGCTGACGGGGCCTGGCATGGGTTAGCTATGTTCCCAGGGTTCCTATTTAGCCTTCACATCAACACTGCTCTCAGGCAGGTATGATCCTCCTCATTTTGTCGATGATAAGCTGTGGACTCCGAGGGATCACGCTCCCAACCAGTAACTAACAGAGAAGGGCTGGATTCCCATCCAAGTTCTTCTGGCTTCAAAGTCGGGAACTTTCCCTATTACCTACTGCTGTTTGACTCACCCATTAGGTTTGAAGACTGTAGACAAAGCTTGTCCAACCTGCGGCCTGTGGGCTGCATGTGGCCCAGGATGGCTTTGAATGCAGCTCAATGTAAATTCATAAACTTTCTTAAAATATTATGGGACTTAAAAAAAAACCTCATCAACTATCATTAATATTAGTGTATTTTATGTGTGGCCCAAGCCACTTCTTCCAATGTGGCCCAGGAAAGCCAAAAGATTGGATACTCCTGCCCTACAGAATTCTTGGATTCATTTTTATTCTTGTTTGGATACTTCCATGTAGAGTGTCTTCAGTGTAGTGTTCTGTGGGTAAATCTCTGGAGGTCCTTTCATACCTGAGAACACATTTGTTTTACTTTTCTCTCAAATGCCTTTTGCATGTGCAATGGCATCCATACAGGGTTGCTGGATTGACGATCTGGCCCTAGTCCCTGGTTAGGAGCCCTGCAATTGTCCTATTTTCTTCCCACCAAATTGGCTGGGCAGTGGGACGCTGGTAAACTGGCTGTCTGGGAAATAAAAAAAGCCCAGATCCGTAGTTTGCCAATTTCTGTGGTGTAAATGCTCCTGCAGTGGTCGATTTCAAGCTATCCATGTGATGTCACTGAACATGGCCTTGGGAGAGATCTGCTCATGTGCACAGTCATCTCCCAGCAGCTGGTACAGCTGGCACCCTTACTCCCCTGATGACGCCTAACTCTGGTGCTGGAATAGACTCCTGGGGACACCATACATTTTCTTAAGCCGAATTCTTCGGTCCCATCTATTTCTATGTTGCTTGTTATCCTGGGCCAAATCAATTTGCTTTATAGGTAAGGATAGTGAAATACTTAGAAGAGCTAAAGGGATTTGTTAGTGGTCAGTAATCAGAAAGGCATGCATGAGGAGGGGTTCCTGCTCTTAATAAAATCAGATTATAACACTGATGGAAAATTAATGAAAAGTGATTATTTTTATAGTTCTATGTCATCATTTCGAGATTCTGGGGCAGCTGAGTGAGCTGTGAGCATAAACAGTCTTCTGGTGAAATTCCTCGATGCTTAATCCTCAGACAATCATAATTCCACCATCATTAAAATACAGCCTGAGATCTTCTTGGCCTTAAGGTGTGACCATGAGCTCAGAGGTAGCCTCTGGAGTGTGACTCGGTCCCCTTTTCTATGTGGGAACTTTGTTTACAGGGAGAAATTCTCCGTTATTTTCTGGAGAAATCATAACTGGCTAGATCTGATCTGGAAGAGAAATAGACAGCCCAGTAATTGTGGGCAGGCAGAATATGACCCGGATCACAGGGAAGACAGAGAAAAATGAAATATAAATGTAGACATCAGCTTTTTCTATATGATGGATTTTGGTCAAATGTAATTCTTTCCTTAAAGCTATATTTTATAGAGGGTCTGTCCCCTGCCCCTTGCCCGCTTCTTCCATCCCCCATGTTATGTTCTCACCCCATGATGCTAAATTGGAAATGTATGAGATGAGGTAGGGGATCCCACAGAGGTGCTATAAGAGGCTTGTTCATTCACTTTTCTCTGGGGGAGGGGTGGGAAGGTTTAGCCACGCAGCTTCCCACAAAGGGTGTATGAGCTCAAGGCTATAACCAGAGGACTTAAATTGCAAAAGGGGCTGCACTTGTAATTTTGGAGTGCAAGAGACTAAAATACTATCCTCTAAAAGGTGAGATGGCTTGTTAACAACCTGTACTTTACCTCAAACAAAAAACTATGATCACTGTCATTTCTGTATAATTCCCTTTGTAAACCTTCTTCGGAGACTATTTCAACCCATCCTTCTCTCTTTTTGGACGAATGTCTGTCTGGGGGAAATCTCCTCAGTGGTCAGTGTGTGAACAGTGTAAGTGAACCCCATTTTAAGAAAACTCTGACACCAACTTGCAAACATAACAATTTAAGGAGACTATGTTTATGACTATTACAGAAGGAAACTCATTTATTTAAAATATGATTTGAATGTTGAAAAAGATCAGTTTTCATCTTATGACATCTCCAGAAATATTTCTGTTACATAAAGAAAGGCACATTGGCATTTTTAGTGAATTGGGTTCTTAACCCTAAGTCTAGAGAACACCTTCTAATGACCCAAAAATAAATCTCCATAGATCATGTTCTGCTTCTTCTTCTTCAGGTAACCCTTCTGTTTCTTACTTAATTCAAAGTAATTACTTGTTGGTCATGCTGATTTTGGCAGTTTACAGGAGAGAGAGAGATAAATCAACACTTCAGAGGTGGAAAGGACTAGAGGGTCCCTCCCTGTCATAAAACTAACAAGAAATTAAGAAGTTGAGGCTGAGAGTGGGGATGAATTCACCCAAGATGGTAGGAGTTTATTAGCATCAGGAGCAGGGAGAACCAGCCCTTTTGCTCTCTAGACTAATGCATATTTCCTGACACTGTGCAATGCTACATTAAATGACTGAGTTGGATGATCATGTCACCAAACTGTCTCCTCTTGGTGAATTCTCTTTAGGGGTGTGGCTTATGTTGCAGAAGAGGGAAAATTCCCTCTAAAGGAAACTTTTACGGTGTGAGCTGTGCGAAGCCTAAACTAACCATATCTTTGATAACTGTTGTGTATCTTAGAACAGAGAGGTTCCTGAATGGTGACCACACACATATTTCCCTGTGCATGAGAATAACTGGGGGGTAGGCTTGCTTTGGGGGAGAATCACAGGGCAGACAGCAGGAGAACTTAAGTAGCGTTTGGCCTGGGGACCTGCACAGCCTGCTGAAGGCTGAATTTATGGTGACATGTTTTGGAAAGGGTGACTTAGGAGACATCATAGGCTTGGTACTTTGTTATGGTTGATGGTCTTCTGTTTTTCTCCTGCGACAAGTAGTAGATGCGGTTGGCCTCTGGGTAGGTGACTTGGCTGAGTGGAAGCTTGTAGATGGCGGGGTTGTTGGTCGTCAGGAGCAGGAAGGTAAGTGCCGAGAGGCAGAAGGGCCAGGTGCAGGGAGGTAACCCAAACTGGGGGTGGGGAGACAAGAGAAGCTTAGATTACATCAGATGCTTACCGGTATGCCTGTTCCGCCAGCCCTCACCAAACACCTCCAGCCCTGGGTAGAGAAGGGGCTTCACGGGCATTGAAAATAATAATTTATATAAAAAAGTGAATAAAGCCATGCCAGTGGTGTCCATCTGCAGTGTAACAGGGGAACACACACTTCAAAATGCAGCCACTGGAACCCTATTACCATAGCCTTTAGGTAGGTGACATGTTTTGTTTTGGGTTATCTGCTCCCAGCCTATTTATTCCTCCAACTCAAGGAACTATGACCATGCCTGTCCCTGTTGAAGGAATGGCAGTGGCAGTCATTTTATAGTTCAAGGTCATGTCTCTTTGGTCACAGCTGATTGGACTGGAGACAGGCACCTGACTCCAGTGCAGCTTCTCACAGTCAGGTGACCTGGGAATAGAATCCCTCTTTTGAGAATTTGAACTCAGAGGTACAGAGACTGTCCAGGGGCTCTTGATCTGAAAGGACTTGAGAGCCAATCAGTGCAGAGTGGCCATGTGGGGGGTGTGCAGTAGAAACCCACCGCAGAAGGACACAGGGAAACAGAGCAGATGGACAGACAGAGGAAGAGATGTGACCTCCCAGTCCCAGAGCTGGTGTCAGAAGGTAGCGATCTTTCTGCTCCAGGGCTCTCCCCTCTCAGCCTTCTTTCTCAGAATGTTGACCTGTTTTTTTTTAAATTTTCTTTTAAATACCCTTTGCCATTCTTCATTTGAGATAACTTGAATAGATAGCTTGCTAACACAGAGCCTGCAACTTCAGCTGTGAGGCAGATCAAAGCATGCCCCCCTCTCCCAAACATCATTTTATTAGAACCATTAAAAACCTCGGGTCATATCATGGGGGCAAGAATGTCAGTCACATGCTGCGCATTCCCATACCCACTGGCTCTGACTTCTCTTAGGCTTGGCTTCCTGTTTTTCCTGAAGCCTTCCCTCATGACCTCCTGTCTCTATGGTAGTTGCTATGGGACAAACAGAGATGTACATTATCTAGGCTGACCAGATGTCCTGTTTTAAATGGGACAGAAAACTACAGCCCTGTCCCATTTCAAACGGTAGGTATGGTCAGCCTACGGACACTTTGAATTTAGCCCAGTGAGACTAGGCGGACCATATGCACCATTTGAAATGAGGCAGTATCACTGTTTTCTGTCCTGTTTAAATGGTACACCAGTCAGCCTAACACTGGTCCACAAGCTAGTTGGGTAGATGATCTGTATACATACAAAATATTAAAAAATAAAGATTTAAAACTAGTTCTACAATGAGAGAACTACAGTGCTATTGGAAAGGAGTTTGATTTAGAAGACAATTCGCTTCAAATTGTCCTTCTATAAGGTGCTCTGCTAGCCCATATGGCTGGGCCTGAGTGACCAACACTTGACGTTTAAACTTTTGAGGCCCAGCTCCTTCTGTCTAGCAGGTGCTGGGGTGAACAGTGTGATTGGAGACAGGAGAGATGAATTAGGGAAGGCTTCCGGAGGAGGGGTTTTGTGTTGACTCTGGGGAGCTAAGAGAACACCCGGAAGGGAGTTGTGGTGTGTTCTTAGCCCACGTGGACTCACCACAGATAACATGTTAGCCAGGGCAGCACCCAGGTAGGCCGCAAACAGTGCTGGAAAAGAACCAAGAAACAGTCACGCTACTAACAGTGCCTCAAGCTTCATCTCCATATTCTGTCCCCATACATCGTATGCCACAAATGCTCTCTCTCATATGAAAAAGAAAGAGTTCCGTTTCCATTGCTTGGCAGCTTAGAAAAGTGTGAAATTCCACGCACATGCCGGCACAGCTACGACAGCAGATGAGCTTTGTTAAAAAAGGCCAGAACTGAGCGGTTACTGTTCCCTTGGGTGCCACCACCTTGCATTCTAGCACAGGAATATTTAGCAGCATAAACCATAAATGGAACTTTTACGATACACCGAAGGCACGTGAATCCCAGAGCTCCCTGCGGATATATTTCATCACAAGTTATGAAGGTAAAATGGCTTTTCAGGGAGGAGCGGCACTCTGTAAGCTTGAGGAAGACCAAATACTCCCCCTGCCTCATCTCCTCTTCTAGGCTCTGTCAGGGGAAGGGCATGACCAGGCTGGCTACTGGGAAATCCAAGCTCCAGAGCGAGGTGAGGTTCTGCAAAAATGGGCCAGTGTAATTGGGCTTTGCTTCTGAACCCTTAATGTCGCAACTAAATGCATTTCAATTGTCCCTGGAATGGGAATATAGCCACCATTTATTAGAGTTCCTAAGTGCCCAGCTGCTAGTAATCCTGAGCACATCTCCCATCGGAAAGCACTCTTTGAAGGTCCATCGTCAATGTTTGGGTGCTTAAGGTTAATCGCTTTGTCTGATGTAAATCACTCAACTCCACATCTAAAGAGTAATTTGCATAAGAGTTGCTCTGTCAGTTCCAATTACCAGCCAGGAAGTAGCAATCATAGGAGACAGCCCTTAAACACCTACCATCTAAGAAATATGTCTGCCTGCGGCTGAATATTTTGCCTTCTGTGAAAATAGTTTTTAATATATATATTTTTTAATTTTTTATTTTTGACAGAGAGAGAGAGAAAGAGAGATACAGAAACAGAGAGAGAACTGAACTGGGGGAGCTCCCAGTTCAGCATATGGGTTCGCACGGGCCGGTGCCGGGATTTGATCCCTGGTCCCCGGGGCTGCAAAGTGAGAGCTTAACCCACTGAGCCATCCTGGCTTTCCCCGTTTTTTTTAATATATATTTTTTTATTTTTTTATTTTTGACAGGGGGGGGGGAATAGTTTTTAAT